>JARHVA010004599.1:1422500-1504422 GCA_037957365.1 Torreya grandis
GATAAATGGAATGCTGAGTCTTAGTGAAGACAACGAGGATGTTATCACAAGGTGGTTTGAAATAATAAGGTTGTAAAGAAGAAGGAAGTTGAGAGATGAGATGAGTTAAGAGATCATAAGTTTTAATATTTAGATTGATCTCATTAGGCTCATCATCATTAGAATCTAGGAGGGTAGGGGAAATATTCTCAATGATTTTGGGATGATCATTGTAACCTTGAGTGGAATTAATGGGGAAGTTGCATAATTGAGACTCATAGAATGGAATAATGGGTAAAGGTGCAAGAGTAGCAATATTGAAGACATCATGATGTTGGAATTGTTTAAAATTCTAAGGATTAGTGTCACCTTGAATCTTATATATGGGCCTATTGTGAGGGAATTTAACACATTAGTAGGCCAAATAATTAATTGCTCTCATATGGTGAGTCCATGACCTACTAAGAAGAATGTTATAAGATAGAGGAAATTTAAATATCATCACCTTCACATGAATAGTGATAGGTGGGATGGTAATGGGAATCCATACACAAACTAAAGGAGGTATTTTCCTTATATCATAGCCTTGACATGTGTTACATGTTGATTTGAGATTACATTCAGAATATCCAAGGGTTTTGATAAAATTGAGAGAGGAAACATAGGTACTAGAACTCATGTCAATCAAAGCATGCTTGACTTAGATAACACCAATTTAGACACTAATTAATAGAGGAGGATCATCCAAATAAATCCAAATCTCATGAAGAATCATAGAAGCGATGCGAAATTTTAAGGAAAGAGAAGTGTCCATTATTTAATCAACATGGATGGACATCTCTTTACATTATTTTAATATTTTATCTTCAAATCCAGATAAGGTTGCTTCACATCCTATTAGGGGAGGATGAGGGATGCTCATTTTGAATGAAAGTTGCATAAGATGGTTTTGATGATGCAGAAGGGTCCTCATAGGCTCAAGAAATGGAATTTGGGATGGAAGATTAGTGAGATCCATGATGGGATCCCACTCATCATAACCCATAAGAATATTGTTAGAAATAGGTTCATAGTTTTGAATGAGGTCCTCAGAAACAAGTGCTAAAGTACATTAGAATTTATGTTGATAAGAGGCAAAAGGTTTAGAGTAGTATTGTAAACTATGTTTAGAAGATGAAGCAATTAGTGCAAGTTGATTTTAATAATTGTTATAATAAGTGCTAATAGAGGCTTGAGCATCATTAGTGTTAGGTAAAGAAGATGAAAGGATGGTAGAAAAAGAGTGGGAAGTGTTATCCAAGGGAGGAATTGGAATTGGTTAATCAAAAGTTATAGGGTCATCTTTCCCCAATTAATTTAATTGAGTTAGAGAAGAATATTGGATAACATGAAATGTATAAGATAATGGAGGGGTGTAGATAGGTTGAGGGTTAATGAAAACAACAACCCTTCACATATTAGTCATATTAACCACATTCTCTTTAGGAGTTGGGTCAACAAGACTTTCTATATTATTGGTGAAATGGGTGGGCTTGTCTTGGTGATTTTGGTGATTTGGAAGAGGGTCTTTATAGATATCTAAATAAGAATTAAATTGATTCATAGCTTGATATTTAGTATTAGTTTCATGGGCTTTGAAATCAATGGCATAGGCTTGTTGATGCTTCTGAATGATAGAATCATGATCAAAGTTAGGACCAAGAAGAAAATACATAGATAAATTATGAATATACCTACATGTCTCATGAGAATGACCACAAATAGTGTGAAACCAACAAAACTTGTTGGGATCATACCAATATTTCATAGGATGAGTGGGGTTAAGCTCTCATAGTAGAGGACTAGGTAGATGTTTTAGTAATTCAACTAAGGATAAGGGTTTGTGAAAATTGATGGTATTAGGTGAAGATAAGTGAGGATTGGTGTATTTTTGAGAAGGGGGAGATAGTTCTAAACATTGATTAAGAATAACAACTTGAATAGTGTGAATGGTGTCATAAGAGTTCATGACACCATCATTGGTATCATGATGATTCTTATTCTTAAGTAAGATATGAGTACCCATAGAAGGTTGGGGTGTTTTGAATTGATTCATAAGGAAATATTGAAATTTTACTTGGTTAATGGCCTCTTCCAAAGTACATGGATAGAGAGAGAGAGTGTGTGTGTGGACTTGATATCACAACTTGGGAAAAAGAACATTAGTAAAGAGATGGAAATGATTATCATCAACCATGTTAAGTTCACATTTGTTGGAAAATGTTTTATACCTTTTAACAAAATATTAGGTAATTTAATTTTTTAAGCTGATTACAATTTATAAAATGGGCCAAGGTCTTCTTAAGAAGATCACTAGTTTGGAACTCTTAGAATAGAGCATTTACTAAATCTTCCAAGCTAGTAATGGAATGAGTTTTAAGTTTGTTGTACCTATCTAATAATATCTTGATAGTGATGAAGGTATTTAATTTGACCTAGTCATTATATAGAGTTCTATATGTTTTTAGATGAAGAGTAGAATTAGTTGACCTATTGTAAGAAATGGTAGGGGTGATACCTCCTATATCAATATTAGCAATTTGAGATGTTAGAGGCTCATTTTGAAGATGCTTAATTGTCTTGTTGATAAGAGGAGGTTGAGGGATGAGATTACCATGGGTATCTCGAAGAAGAGGTAGGCGAAAATTTTGAATATGCATGCCTCAAGGCATTGGTTGAGGGTGGGTTTGAAGATGGAGAAGGTGATTTTGCATTCTCATCATTTGATTTGTATTATGATCTTGAAAATTATTCATTTGATTAAGGTTTTGTAATAAGTTTGATGGGTTTGATTAGAATTATTATCATTATTTGAAGTATTAGAGTTAGTATTAGTGGCTTGGGTACCAATATTGGTGTTGGTAGGAGATTGAGAAGAATTGTTAGAATGTGAGGCACTAGTGGCAAATTTTTCTTATTTGGTAAAAGGTGAACTAGTGAAGGAGTGAGAAGAGGAAGCACTAAAAACATGATTACCTTGGGTATACAAAGATACATTAGTGGAATCATTAAGGATAATGGGTCTTGGGAGAGGCCTAGTAGATGTAGAACCTACCATGTTAGTGGAGATACTAGGCATGAAGGTGGAAGAAGTTAAAGAAGAAGAGGTCATGATATGGGAAGGGGTCATAATAGAGGGAAGATATTGAAAATCAAAGAAACTAGTACCCCAAATATTTGTGAGAATGTGGGAGAAGGTGAATGAGGCTCTTTAACTTGACCACTAATTATGAGATGGTAAATGGTAGGAAGATCCTTTATTTGATGTTGAGTAAATTTAGAGATAAAGAAGAGAATTTTAGGGGTATACTCTAATTCAGGATGATCTTCAAGTAAGAAGAGAGGATTAAAAAGTGAAGAGGAATCAAGAGGGGCCCCATAATTATTTGTGCAAGTGACTATATGAACATTACTCTTATCTAGGAGAGGAGAGCTATTCCACTTATGGGAGACCCTATGAGGGTTGGTAAGACTCAGCATATCCATTGAATTCAGCTCAATGTTATCTTAAAATAAGAAGTTCATGATGAAGGAGAAGGACTAAATAAGGTAAAAGTGATGTAAAATTAAGGAAATATAAAGTGATAGAAAAATATAGACTTGATTGGGTTGATTTGGTAAAAAAAATAGGGTCTAAAAACTATACAGAGTCGATAAGGTCAACCTAGTACTTAAAATAGAAGCTAAAAAATTGTAAAGTGTCGATAGGGTTGACCTAGATAAGAAACAAAGGCTGAAAAAGTATACGGAGTCAATAAAGTTGACCTAGTAATGGAAATAGAGGATAAAAAAGTGTATAAAGTTGACATAGTCAACCTAGTACTAGAAACAAAGTTGAAAAATTGTACAGAGTTGATATAATTAACTTAGTACTATAAGTAGGGGAAAAATAGATAGTCTATAAGAGACTATGTCAAGAAGAATGATTATGTATTAAAATAAGAAAAAAATTGTAAGTAATTTTGAAAGAAATAAATGAAAGGAAACATAATCAATTGGATCAATGAAGTTGATCCAATTGAGTCACATGACACAAAACCTTGCACCAACACTAGCTAATACAATTTTTTGCAATACAACATACAATTGAGAAAACAGAAAGCAATCAACTTGGAAAGTAAAATATAACTAAGTGGTCAACCTGAATGTTGTTATACTATTATAATATGATTTTAGATGTGATAGAAAGTTGTCTATAAGTAAGGAACTAGAAATCAATCTAAGGATGGTTTCATGATGTTTAAGCTGAAAGGTTTATGTGTTGGCAATGGTACTAGATTGATATTGGGGCCTACCCACTCACTTAACACACCACAATGATAAGGGTGTCAGGTTCTTGGCCAATATATACCAATAACCATGTGTTTATACTTAGCTAGAAAACCAACTTAGCTTCCTCCTTGGTGATAAAATCCAAGTAGGTAGGCCTTGGGTAGATAATTGTTAAAATGCATTTTAAGATTATGTGATTTAGTAGTGTGTGCAAGAAAATAAAAAATAGTGCAAATAAATGGTATATTAAAAAATGACCTAATTAGACTATGTGATCTATTTTAGGCATACAAGCAACTAAAAGTGAAAGTGTGAGCTAATTACTAGCATATAAGTGTTAATTCTAACTTCAAAACATAGTGCATTGTTAATTCAGATAATAGTATATGCAAAGATTAAATAACATAGTCAACAGTGTCATTACTATACTATAAAAGTAAGAGTTTAAAGAAACTACGTCAACAGTGTTGACCTAGTTTTCTTGACAAAACATAGAATACATAACTATGTCGATAGGGTTGAACTAGTTTATTGTACAAGGGAAATTTTAAAGAATAAAAACTATGAAAAATAGAATAGAAATGATAGAGATGGATAAAAAGTAACCTTGGTGGGTTGGGGGATGTAGAGGAAAATTATATTGCTATTGAGGTACCCTAATTTATACTTGTAAATTTTTCTAA
The DNA here is from genome assembly GCA_037957365.1 of Torreya grandis. Lineage (NCBI taxonomy): Eukaryota > Viridiplantae > Streptophyta > Pinopsida > Cupressales > Taxaceae > Torreya > Torreya grandis. The sequence goes on from JARHVA010004599.1 coordinate 1,427,474, forward strand.
TTATGTAAATTGGGTCAACCTAGTTCTGTAGTTTCCTATTTGTTAAAAACTTATAAAATGTACTGTGTTGACAAATTCAACCTAGTATGTTTTTTGGAAGTTTGTAAATGTACATAGTTGATAGGGTCAACCTAGTAGTCTGTCTAGAAGTCTAAAAATGTAATGTGTCAACTAAGTCAACTTAGTAGCCTCTACTTGATGAAAAAATTTCACAAATAGATCATAGTTGTATTGATGTGGCTATGTGTTAAACCTACACACAAAAGTTAGAGTTGAATCGACACTATCGACCCAATATCATAAATATATAAAAATAAAATGATAAAATAATGAAAAATTTGAAATAAAACCTCTAAGGGTTAGATTCATGTTGGCTTCACCCAAATGTATTCAATCATAAATGCATCATGTGTATAAATCAATCCTAACTCAGAGAAGATAGATCATACCATACACTTCTGATTGGGAACACATTGGATAATTAGGAACATGACCAATATGGGGATTTGCTAAACTTGAATAAAGGATATCTTAAAACAATACACTATTCTAGGGAGTGCTTTGAAGCCTCCAGTCAAGCATAATCATCCAATAACCCTAAGGGATTCCTATGTTTTTATATCTCACTAAACTAATAACAAGTAAAGCAAATTTAATCCAGTGCTCACCAAAGCTTGTGGCTTAAAGTCGGGGTTAGAAATAATAAAAGTAAACATGAATAAGAGACATATATTCATGTCAATTTATATATAATCCTAAATCATGGAAGATAAGTACAAATGCATATCTATCTACTCTTACAAAGGAGGAACAAAGTTAAGAATAGTTACCTTTGAATATGAACCTACCAAGCCTCAATATCTCCCTTTTCCAATGTGCTTTGCAAGAGGTTATTGTGGTATGAAAGGATGAAAAGTATAAATCATCTCTAATCTACACAACCTATAAATGCATCTAAAAGACTTATCCACAAGACAAAATCCATATCTCTAAAGAAGGTATGAAACCCTCAGCTTGTTCCTCAAGTATAATGGTGGATAAGTAGATGCAAAATAGCTCTTATTCTTATATTATCTAAATAATGGCAAAATTAACTTATATATATATATATTTTACTTATTCTTATATTATCTAAATAATGGCAAATTTAACTTATATATATATATATATATATAGGAAGATTTAACCCTAAGCGCTTTTGAAAGTTTTGGTTGATAGGGTCGACCCAATTGACCTAACACAAGTTTGGAGAAGAATTCACTAGGTCATAGGCTAGGTCGGCCAAGAGGCAACCTAAACCCTAAGTGAATTTCACATAAACCTGTACATGTTTGACCTAGTTGACCTAGTACAACTGACAATCAAAAAAGGGCCAAGGTTAGAAAAGGAGGATAAAAGGTGGAAAATGACTAAAGAGTGTGTAATAGAGAAGAATAAGCTTAGGAGAATGGTTTTTAGGAGATAAGTGTGTAAATAATAAGTCAAAAAAGGTACAATAATCCTATGAAGCACCAATGGTCTACCCACCCCTTTCTCGATGTACCCCTTAGGGTGTGTACTTAAAGATTTGAGACTTGATGGGGTATTAAAAGATATAAAGTGTCAGTATTTAAAAAAAGTTTAGAAATATTATGTGTATATAGGTCTTATCACCACCTAGTCAAATAAGGAAGCCTATCATCCATAACACGGGGAAACCTAGCTGAATGATACATCAAAAACTTCTCATAAATATATTTTTTCAATAAAATCATAGAGCCCATAGTCTTTTCCCTCTAGACAACATCCCATGCATTTCATACACTAGATGTACCCAAATAATTGATCCCAAGTCATACAACATGCCCTAATCCAGAATAAAAGGACATAATGCCGCTATGTATAACAATACTTTCCCATCCAACTTATGAAAAAGCACACATGATGTTACAAGCCATATCATGACTTTGTGGATGTCTATAATCATCAATATATAAACATTAAATAATCACACTCATAACCTAGTAAAATATCTCTCTAACTCTATTGCCCATAGAGCTAAGGCCCACCTCTCAGTCTTAGACTATGGGGCACCACTAATCACAAATGTACCTACAATGGGTAATCCAAGTAGAGAGTGGATATCCTCCAATATGATACCCACATGTATATAATCCCCATCGACCTCCCACTAGAAAGTGTTGGCTAACCACTCTCATGTTCCAAGGAACATGATTACTAAGTCAACACTCAAGGGGATATGAAACATCTTCGTAATGCATTTTAATCCTAAGGAATATAGTCATGCATGATCATCATTTGATAGTCTCTCTAACAAGTTTGTAAACCATGATGCATCCACTAGGTTCCAAAATTTGTATCATCTCTATGAAAATCCAAACAACATAGAATGTATTAGATCTCAATATTAAAGTCATAAAAATACATTTGATTTTTTTTTAAATTTAAATAATTAACTACATCAAAATTTTATTGCTATTTTCCAACCCTTTTCCTACATAGTCAGCTACTTTTATACTAAGATGACCTTATTACCCAACACAGTCATCCACTCAATACTAAGTTATCCCTATTATCCTACATAGTCAACCATTATATACTGAGTCAACCATGATATTTTACATAGTAGGCCACTATTATAATAAGTTATCCTTGTTACCCATTTCTACATACTATGTTGTCCTTATCCTATTTAGCCAATGCATTTTTACAAACTATGTCAGACACCATCTTGCATTATTAAATCAACTATAATGTACTAAGGCAACCACTTCAACCTTACAACTAAATCATCCTTCTACTATGTAATCAACCATAGTAAATAATATTAAATTAACCCTCTACTACATAATTTGCCCCTTTCAATCTCTTCACCTTTTCAATTGAGTCACTTGGGTTAACTATGTTCAAGAAAGGTGATGACTTTTATACTATTTACCATAAATGCCTTATGCATTTATTACTCTTACCACTTCTTACCCATTGACCAACTTAATTCCTACTCTACCTAAAAATTTATTATGGCCAATTCTACTGCATGGTTTTCCCCTAATGTCTACTTTTTCACAACTAGCTTAATTTTCAATAAAAATCACCAAAAAATTAAATTCAATGCATCACTTATTTGTGTTGCACCCATTTCCACCATTAGGTATCCTTCAACTTACACCTATCTTCTCCTCCTCATCATCACTCTCTGGGCTCCTCTAGGTCTCTCAAATCTCTATTTTATTAGAATATTAAAATTATAAATGGATTAATTTTTACCCTATTTATATTTACCATTCAAAATTATTTAACTTTCAATTATTTACCACTAAATTCTGAATTTTGATCATAACTTTGTTTCTACAATCTAATTTTTCAAACCATAATATGTTCTAGAGTCTCAATCTCGTAGAGAATTTTTCTACATATTATATGTATTTTCCTTTTTTTTTTGAATTTTACCTTATTTTGTAGGTTAACCTAACATTACCTACATTGGATGCCTCTCCATATATCTCACATCATTTCTACTCTACAACACTAAGGTAAGTAAAGGTATGTAATTTTCAATTCTTTCCTTTTAATTATCTTATTATTTTATACTATAATTTATTTATCTCAGCATTATTTTTTGCTATGTTCATTTCCCAAAGCACTATCTTGTGTTACAACTGCATGACATGTGACGAGCTTCAAAAGGAGAAAATGTATAAACACAATATTTTTAAACTTTATTAATTAATAATGCTTTATATTTTTTAGAAACTCATAAAGTCTCAACCTTTGTAAGTACACACCTTAAAGGGTGTACTAGAAAAGGGGTGGGAAGAACATTGGTGATTTGCAAAATTATTCTTCCCTATACTTCCACCTAAACTAATAATTTTGGGTGGTGAGATGCTTAAGGAAATGTATAAGCAGGGTTTCAATGCATATGTAAATAGATATAAGTACATTTTATCTTGTAAGAACTTGTTGAATCTCAATCTCTTTGAGTGCATCGAGAAAGGTGTGTGTAGACCATTGATGATTTGTAAGATTATTGTCCCTTTTTCCACTTTCCATGTACACACTTGTCTCTTAAAACCATTTAAACTAAGCTTATTATTATCAATTATACCCATTCCAATCATTTTCATATCTTTATCCTCATATTATTTACCTTATCCCCCTTTTGATAGTTTGTTTTACTAGGTTGACTAAGTTGACCCTTTATAGTTTTTAGCCTCTGATTACTGTACAGGGCCAAATAGGTCAACCATGTACTATTTTGGAGTATTTTTCACTTTAGATTTTGTTATCCCTTTAGTCAACATAGATTGGGACAGAGTGAATTATCTCCCAAAAATATATAGGGTTTACTAGATTGACCCCATACAATTGACATATTTGTAAGGATTTAGGGTAAGATACACCTATATATACAAGTTAATTTCCAACCATTTAAGAATAGATAAGTTAATAAGAATAATTGTGGATGAACATCTACTTATTGACCATTTTACTTGAGGAATAAATCTTAAGGTTCCATACTTTCTTTGAGATATGGATCTTGTCTTGTGGAGAAGTCTTTTAGATGCATAGATAGGTTATGTAGCCTAGATCTGATTTGCCTTTATTATCCTTACATACCACAACAATCTCTTGAGAATTACCTTGGCCAAGGGAGAGATTGATGTTCGATAGGTTTATCTTCAAAGGTAAGTATTCCTAACTATATTTATTCTTTATAAGAGTAAATAGATAATGTAGTTGTGATTCTCTCCCATGTATTAGAATTCCTTATACATTGATGTGAGTATATGTCCTATATACATGTTTAATTTGGTTTTTCTTGTTTATAACCCTCACTTTATGCCACAAGCTCTGGTGAGCACTATATGAAATTTACTTTCTTGTTATCAGAATAAGTGAAATATCAAAACCTATGACCCTCTTAGGGTTATTACATGATTGTGTTAGTTTGGAGGATTTGAAACCCTCCTTAACATAGTGTATTGTGATAAGTGATCCCCATATTGGTCATGCTACCACTTAACAAATGTATTCCTGATTAGAGGTGTATGTATGCTCTATCTTCTTTGAGCTAGGATTGATTTATAGACATGATGCATTTATGATTGCATACATTCTAGTGAACCCAATGTGAACTAAATCTTGTAGGATTTGTTCACATATTTAATTATTTTAATCATGATTTTTATCATATATTTTCCATAATGGGTCAATTGCATTGACCCAACTCTCATTTCTATGCACATGTTTTAATGTATACGCTATTAGATTAACCTAGTTAACCCAACACATGTTTTCAACTTTTGAGACTTATAATATAGAATATTGGATTGACCTTGACCTCATTAACCTAGTACACTTTCTATACTTTCAAATATCCTATTCAACATACTAGGTTGACCCAATCGACCTTGTATAATATAGGTACTTAGCAATAGGTTCCTATAGATATTTATCAACCTAATCGACATAGTTAGCAAGTTCTGCAAGCATTCCACAAGGTTATCTAATATAAATCTTCCTTATTTTCATCTCTAATCCACCAATGTTCCTTTTTATGCTTCTATATATTTATTTAGAGTATTTCCTTTCATATTTTGTAGTCTTCAAAACTTCCCTTGTATAGTCAACTAGATCGACCCTGTCAACGTTATTCTATATTTTGTACATACACTATCGAATGCATCAATACTCTAACTTGTTTTAAAGTTTTAATTAACCCTTGTATACTAGCAATTAGCTCACACTTTCACTTATTGTTTTTTACATGCTTAGAACATATCACATAGTCTAATTAGGTTTATTTTTAATTAACTAATTAGTTTCACTATTTTATATTTTATGTACACATGACCAAATCACACAATCTAAACAAGCATTTTAATATTTGACTACCCAAGGCCAACCTACTTAGATTTTATCACTAAGGGGCAAAGCTAACTTGATGTTATAGTCAAGTATAAAATATGGTTAAAGGTATATTCTGGCTAAGCCCCTGACACCTTTATCATTGTAGTGTGTGAAATGAGGGAGTAGGCCCCAATACTAGGCCTATATCATTACCACTATAGATCCTTTTCAGCCCAAAACTACCTAAAATTATCCTTATATTGATTTCTAGTTACTTAATTATAGCCAACTTGCCATCACATTTAAAAACATATCTTAATAATTTTATAAATATATTCAAGTTGACCATTTAGATAGTTATTTACTTTCCAAGTTGATTTCTTACACTTTGCTCAATTATATTTTGTATTTCAAAAAATTACATTGTCCAACATTGGTATAAGGTTTTGTGTTGTGTGACTCAATTAGATTGGCCAACATTAATCTAATTGATTATTCATTTCCCTTCAATTCTTAATTTTCAAATTACATTAAAAAATTATCTTGTTTCAATTCATAATATATTATATGCTTTCTAATTTTCTAAATATATTGTATTAGGTTGACCCAGTCAACCTTGTACATATTTCCATCCTCTATTCATTGCATTGGATCAACCCAATTGACCCTTTACTATTTTTAGACCATATTCTCTCTTTTACCAACCATTGTTCATTGTACTAGATCAACCTAGTTGATCCTATACTATTTATATCATTTCTTATTTCCTTTCTTTCTCATCTCTCTTTATTTACCTTCATCATGGAATTTTTTATTGATGAAAACATAGAATTGTAGTCAATAGACAAGATGAATTTTACCAATCCTTATAGGGTCTCCCATAGATAGACTAGGGATCCTCTCTTAGATTCTAGTAATGTTCACATTGTCACTTGCATAATGAACTACGGGACTCCTCCTAATACCTCTTCACAATGTAATCCTCTCTTATCATTATAAGAGAAACCTAAATTAGAGTATACCCTTGAAATGCTCTTATTTATATCTAAATTTCCTCAACATCAAGGAAAGTAGCCCTCTACCATTTATAATCTTATGATTATTGGTCAATTCAAAGAGCATCATTCACCTACTCCTACATTTTCAACTAGATTTATGGGTACCACTTTATTTGATTCTCAACCTCTTGCTTTGATTATGAACCCTTCTCACACCATGACCTCTTCTTCTCTAATTTCTTCCACATCCATGCCTAGTATATCCACTAACATGGAAAGTTCTACATCTAGTGGGATTCTCATAAGATCCACTATCTTTAATCCTTCCACTAGTGCTTCATTTTCTACCCAAGGTAATCATGCTTCTAGTGCTTCCTTCTCTCAACCATTCACTAGTCCATCTTTTTCTACACAAGTAATTTTTTCCAATAGTTCCTGACACTCTCATATTTCCTCTCAAGCCCCTATCAACACCAATAGTGGTTCCCAAGACACTAATACCAATATGAATACCAACTCTAATGATTCTAAATATGCCAATCAAACACACCAATTATTGCTACAAACACTCAATCAAATGAATGCATTTCAAGCTCATAAAATAAATCAAATGATGAGAATGTAAAACAACCTTCTTCATCTTCAATATCATCCTCAACCAATGGTTTGAGGAACACATAACCAAAATGTTCCCCCTCCTCTTTAATGCTTTCAAGGAAATCTCATCCCTCAATCTCTTATGATCAATAAGACCATTAAGCATCTTCTGAATGAGCCTCTTACTACTCAAATTGCTAACATTGATATAGGAGGTATCACACCTACAGTTTATTATAATGGATAAATCAATCCTACCATTCACATTAAAAAATTTAGAAATATCTATAAGGATTAGATCAAATTGAACACTTTTGCTACTACCAAACTATTGGATAAAACCCTCGTAGGTGATGCTTTGGATTGGTATAATAAACTTAGAACTCATTCTATTGCTAATTTGGAAGATTTAGTGAATGCTTTAGTTCAAGAATTCTAAAATAATTATCTTCCTGAAAACACTTTGTCCAACTTCATAAATTATAAATAAATTTAAAATGAAACTTCTCACACCTTTGTTAAAAGGTGGAAAACTTTGTCAAACAAGAATGAAAATAACATGGATGATGATAATATTTTCCATCTCTTTACTAATTCCCTCTTTTCTAAATTATAATATCAGGCCTAGACTCTCTCTCCATGCACTTTGGAGGAGGCTATTGACTAATTTAAAATATAATATTTCCTTATGAATCAATTCAAGCCACCCTAACCTTCTACGAGTCCTCGTCTCTTACTTAAGAGCATAAATTACAATGTTACCAATGATGGTGTTATGGATTCTTATGATACCATTCATAATGTTTAAACTATCATTTCTAGCCAATCTTTAAAACCAAATTCCCCTTCTCAATAGTATATCAATCCTCACTTATCATCACCTAACAACATTAACATTCACAAACCTCTATCTTTAGCTAAACTACTTAAGCATCTAACTAGGCCTCTTCAAAGATAACTTGACCCTACCCATATTATGAAATCTTGGTATGATCCTAATAAGTTTTATTGGTTTCAAAATAGTTTGGGTCATTCTCATGAGCCCTGTAGACAACTTCATAATTTATCTATGGATTTTCTTCTTGGTCATAATTTTGATCATGATTCTATCATCTGAAAGTGTCAATAAGCCTATGAAGTTGATTTTAAAGATTATAAAACACATAATAAATCTCAAGCCTTAAATAAAGGTAATGTTCATTTAGCGATCTACAAAGACCCTCTTCCTAATCATCAACTTATTCAAGATAACCAAGCTAATCCCACCCCTTACGCCAATAATATAGAAAGTCTTGTTGACCCCACTTCTAAATAGAATGTGGTTAACATGAATAATATGCAAAGGGTTGTATATTTCATTGATTCCTAACCTATATATACTCCATCTCAAACTGATCATGTTATCCAAGATTCTTCCCCAACACATTTAAATAAGTTGGGGAAATATGAGATTATAACTTTTGATGATCCTATTTCTAATTTTCCCTTGGGTAACACCTCCCATTCTATTTCAACCACCATTCCTTCATCTTCCAACATTAATGACAATTAATTTTCTACTAACATTTCTTCTGCCATTTCTTAAAATAAACCTAAACCAACTATTTCATCTTCACAACATCATTTACAACCTTGTTCTAAGAATTCTACTTATTATCAACAAAAATTCTAATGTACTTTGGCTCCTCATTTCAAGGATGGTCTTAACCACTATACACCTATTTCTGATAACCTTATTATGGGTTATGATGAATGGGATCTCATCATGGAGATCACAAATATCCCATCCCAAACTATGTTCCTTGGGCCTATGAGGGATTTTCCATGTCATAGAAACCATCTTATGTAATTATTATTTGAGATGAATATCCCTCATCCTACCCTAGCAAGACAAGAATAATACTTATCTAGATCTGAGGATAATATATTACAAAAATGTGCAAATATGTCTTTAAACATTGATGAAACTATGGACACTTCTCTTTCCTTAAGATTTCATATAGCCTCTATGATTCTTGATGAGATTCTACTTAATGCAAATGATCCTCCCTTATTCATTAGTGTTCAAATAGGTAGTATCCAAGTTAATCATGCATTGATGGATGAAGGTTCTGGCACTTGTGTTGCCTCTCTTGACTTTATCAAAACCCTTGGATATTCAGAATCCAATCTCAAGTCCACATGTAACACCTACCAAGGATATGATAGAAGGAGAATGCCTCCTCTAGGTTGTGTGTGGATTCCCATTAACATCGCACTTGTCACCATTCATGTGAAGGTGATGATCTTTAAATTTCCCCTTTATTATAACATCTTTCTTGGTAGGCCATGGAATCACTATATGAGATCCATTGCTTCTTCTACCTACCAATGTGTTAAATTACCTCATATTTGATCCATTTATAGGATTCAAGGTAAAGCTAACCCTTGTAAATTTGAATAATTCCAAGACCATGGTGCCTTCAAAATTCCTACTCTTGAACCTTTGCCTAAAATTCTATTCTATGGGTCTCAACATCTTAATTTTCCCATTAACTCAACTAGAGGTTACACTGATCATCTTGAACTCATTGTGAACATTCCTCCTAACCTATTATATTTCAATGATGATGAGCCGAATGAGATTAACCTAAAAATTAAAATTTTTGATCTCTTGCCTCACCTCATCTCACATCTTCTTGCTTCCTTATAGCCTCATTATCATAAACCTCCTTGTGATAACATTTCTCTAATCTTGACAAAGACTCAACATTCTATTCATCACACTTCTTTAGATGACAAGGTAATCCCTAATTGCATTATTGATCGTCACACCCTAGAATATGATGATAGTTATTCCTTAGATGATCCATTTTTAGGTGGTCTTGTCCAATCCTGTGACGTGAAGATTTCCCATTACCATTCTTATTTACTTGAGTCTTTTAATGTATTTTACCATTTTCCTTCATTTACAATTCCTAATTTTAGTATTTTTCCTCTTTATCAAAGGGTAGAGATGGTGAAAACACCTCTAGTTTTTGAGGAGCCTTGTAGGAGTATGCTCATAGATCATGCTATGACTGGGCTAAACTACTTTTCTAGGTACCCTAACCACATAGCTAGTTTACCTTTGATATTAGTGTAAATTTTCTTAAACCTTCTATAGATCTTGCCCCTCCCTTAGTGGAACTTGAATAGGAACCCATTAATATTACTACTATATTTAAACATGTTCCTAATTCTACTGTTACTGAGTCTACCCTTGCCTCTCATCTCATTGCTCTTTCTATTGAGCTTAGTTCTATTCCTCCACCATCACAACCTTCCATTGGTTATGGTTTTATTCTTTTGTGTAAGATGGATCGATTTCCCACCAAATGGGCCAACGAGTCTTCTCTAGCTTTTTCCACTCCTATTACACTTATTTTTATGAGTGCTTCTCTTAAGACCACTCATAAGTGTATCTGTTGCTTCTATAGAACAAATAATCAATATCTTATTCATTATCACAAATTGTGATAATATATTAAAAATTTGCATCCTTATTATTTATCCTTAGACAAAGTCATACCTCAGCCAAAGGTTTTACATAAATATATAACTAATTATGGTGAGGTATATTGTCTTTGGCACCAATATGACACTCATCACACTAACTGTTATTGCATCCTCCAACAACATCTCAAGGATAATCTTTTAGCTATTCCCAGAAATTAATTTTTCCTCCCATAGGTCATTCCCATAATAAGGATACTCATTCTTCTCCCATGGATCCAAATACTATGGTTCCATCATCTTCTATGGTCCCTTCATCATCTTCTATGCCTCTACCCATGATTTTTTCACCTATGGATCTTCCCTCACCTATGGATTATTCCCCACTAATGAATCTTGCATCTCCTATAAATCCCTCTCCCATGCATTCTCTCTAGCATCCCTTTCCTGATTTCCCTCCTCAACATGATCCATATAGTATTCCTACTTTTTATATGGAGGAGATTAGAAGAGAAGTATTTTCCTAGTTTTCATTAAATATTTATGAGACATTAGTAGTATTTCGAACCCATCTCCATAAAGATCTATACAATGTTTTGGATGATGTGCATGGGAAAATTTATTAGTATTTATGAGCACATGCATGTTGGTTTTATATTTACACTTGGATTGGACATGTGCTACAAACTTATATTTTATCTATCTATTATATCATTTGACATTGTGTTAAATTCATAATTTTCTTATAGTGATTTTACCTTTTTTACTATATCTTGCTTATATATCATTTATATTTGCATATGATTGTCTTTATTTATCATTGATTTCTATTTATTTCTTGATTTTTTCTAAAAACTCTCTTCTTGTGTCTTCATGATTGTTTACTCTCTTATCTCTCTTTTTCATGGATAATTATCATTGTGACTTGATTACACCATCTTTATTTACTTTCATCATGTTTTCTATTACCATGTGATCAATTATAAAACAATGTATCTCATTATACTTTCCTTATACCATTCCAATTTGGATTTGCTTATTTTCTTTTATTTCATTTCCACAAACTAAGCATATACATGATTGATACTTGAGATTACATGCTAGTTCATTTTTGAGTTTTAGTGTCCTAGTCCATATTTGTCTTTGGTTACTTAGCTTTTATCCTTACCTAAATCTCATTTCATGTGTATAGTTAAATCTATCATGATTGGTGATTCCAAATCTATATGGAGGAGGAATCTTTAAAAGCCATAAAAATTTAAAATCCAAATCATTTTAAATAAAAAGGAAATGCTATAAAATTCAAAAGTATTATTAAAATTAAAATAACACTAAAAGATGTGATTCAAAGCACATCTTATTATTCTAGTCAAAAATCAAACTCCACAATTGGCCTCACAATAAATTCAAGGTCCTTTGGGATGTAGTAGGCAATTAGATTAGAAGAGTAGAATAAAATAAATCTTATAGTGCTACCTACTTTCTCACGTAAGTACCCAATCTTCATAGTAGACCAATGTCTTTGTAAGGGGTCCTAAATAATAGGGAACATGTCATGGGAAGGTAGGTATATTTTAATTTTCCTTGTACAAATCTACCTTCATGAGTTGATCTTAGTAGCACACTTATTTACCTAAATTTTTTTGTGTCTATAGAGAACAAGTTTACTTTGTACATTGATGGTCACTAGTCACTTAGTGTCTTCTCATGTCCTTAGTATGCTTCTTGCCTCCTAAGGTCTTCTCATGAGATGCCTAAGTATTTCTTTTTACATTCCCTTTTTCATTCCCCATATCCCTCATATTTCCTCTTGAGAAATATTTATTTGTCTATAGATCACTCCCTTTGGGAATTAATTTGTGAGTTACTTTGTAAGACCATGGATAGGACCCAATGTTCTTCACAAATTACCATCATAGCACCTTCTTATTACCCACATCCTTTGTTACTTAATTTCTCAATTATTCCACCCTAGTGGTGTTTTATTTGTTGAGTTGTAGTGTAAGACCATGGATAGGAATTGACCCTCCTCACAAAGTTTTCCAATAATACAAGTCACAAACAAAAATTACATGTGTCAAATATGAGATAAGATGTGATTGATTATGAAGTTACATGTCATTGACATGCTTCCAAGCTTGATTTAGTATGTTTTATGCTTAATTCATTTTTATTTTAATGTTATATTCTTACTTTCCAATTGCATATAAGAATCCAACCATTTCTTGGATTTTTTGTACTTCCTAGCTTGAATTAGTATGATAAATTCCATACCAAACCTTTTGCCAATTTTGTTTTTCTCTTATACTTCCCAATGTGATATAGTATTATTGATTAACTTAATTGATTTTTTATACCATTTTTTCTCTTTTACATACCTTCCATTTTATTAAATTATTTTCATATTTTCCAATGTGATTTTGTGTGATTTTACTTGTTTTAATTTGGTGCAAATTTTTTTTGCTTGGTTTTAAAAAAAATTCCTTTATACCATTCTTTTAGTTCTTTATACTTAATCATTTCTTGTAATTACACATTTACCAACTTGAAATAATGTGTAGTATATTTTTTATTGATTATATTTTACCATGTCCTTTTTTCTACTTCTTTTAAAACCATTCATGTGTTTTACATAATTCTAGAAAAAAATCACATCTCATATATTTCTTATGGCATATACAACAAAAAACTAAATATATGTGCTAGAAAAAAATATATCCAAACCACCCACAACCATAAACATGATAAAAACAACATACACAATCAACATCTATATTCCAAAATGATCCATCACACACACACACACACACACACACACACACACACACACAAAATGTGTTTTGATACAACAATTACAACCATATATAATGCTCAAACTATATGGTTGGGCCACATATTATCTATCTCATGGCTTAGCCATGTTGCTTATCAAAATCTTAGTCTGACCCCTCTAAATATAATGCTATAATGAGGCTATCAAAAATCTCAATCCATCCAACTATCCCTCTATATGTTCCACTCATGCCTTTACCTATACCAATTAGGTTAATGTCACCATGTGTGTCACTCTCTCTTACTCCTACAACTATGTGATATGGGTTAGGGTCATTGTATGTTCTTGTGTCATCTACATCACTATATCTAGATGCATAGATCTCTCTTCTAATAGGGTATACCATGCACATATATCTCATGAAAACATCTCTACTAGTGGTTTCATCCTCTATCTTTGTGCTCATATCTACCTCACTACCTCTCTAGATAATATTAACTAGCTTACCTGAGCTAGGGAAGATGGTATGCTAGGGTTATCTAATGTATTAGGATCATATGACATCAACACCTCATCCAAGATGTCATAAAGTGCTCACCTCATGAGGTAACCACATTTCTCCTCCTCATCTAACCTATCATCTCTTTGACATCCTAGCTTTTTTGGTCTCTCAAAGATCTTTTTTCTATCCTTCACAAGTCAAAATAATGAATGACTTCTCTTTCTCCCTATTTAAAAATGCTTTTCAAAAATACGTTTTTTTTTAAAATTATTTTTAGGCAAATTCTTTATTTTGATTATATATTTGTTTCTATTCATCCATTTTAAAACCATAAAATGCATTAGAATCATGATGACATATAGAATATTTTCCACAATTATATGCATATATTCCAAAAATTTCATTTTTTGGCTATTTTTTACACTAACTTCTATAGGTTCACCTAGTGTTCTTCATATTGGATACCTTCAGTTTATCTTACAATTTACTTCTTTGTATACAACACTAAGGTAAGAAAAGGTATGTGTTTTTAAATTCTATCCTTTCCTTTATCTTATTTGCTACTTACTTCACTTTACTTAGCATCAACATTGTGTGTTATCATGTTTTATCCTTGAAGCACCATCTCGAGTTACACTTATGTGACACATGATGATATGCGAGTGGGGAATATGTATACACATAATATTTTAAAACTTTTATCACTTACTAACACTTTATATTATGTAGGAACCCATCGAGTCTCAATCTCTTTGAGTGCATGCCTTAAGGGGTACACTGGGAAAGGGGTGGGTATACCATTGGTGCTTTGTAATATTATCATCGCTTTTTCCACTTGCCATATACAAAATTGTCTCCTAAAACCATTTACCCTAAGCTTATTCTTCTCAGTTTTACCCATTACAATCATTTTTCACATATTTACTCTCCTATTCCTTTCCTTATCCCCCTTTAAACATTTGGTTGTATTAGGTCAACTAGGTCAACCTTATACAAATTTTAGGCTTTGATTACTAAATAGGGTTGACTAGGTTGACCTTGTAATATTTTGGGGTGTTTTCACTTTGGGTATTTTTAGACCTTTGGTTGATATAACTTGGGACCTAATGAGTTATCTCTTGAAAACATATAGGGTCGACTGGGTCGACCCTATGCAGCTGACATATTCAAAAGGATTTATGCTAAGATCCACACACACACACACACACACACACACACACACAATTTCAATTCCAACTATTTGAGAATATATAAGTAAAGAATAATTACAAATGAACACATGATTATTTACCATTCTACTTGAGGAATAAATCTTAGGGTTTCATACTTTCTTTGGAGATACAGATCTTATCTTGTGGAGAAGTATTTTAGATACATAGATGGGTTGTGTATCTTAGAGATAATTTTTCCTTTTTATCCTTACATATCATAATAATCTCTTACAAATCACCTTATCCAAGAGAGAGATTGAGGCTTGGTAGGTTCATCTTCAAAATTAAGTATTCCTAACTTTATTTCTCCTTTATAAGAGTAGATAGATAATACAATTGTGTTTCTCTCCCATGTATTAAAATTTTGTATACATTGATGTGAGTATATGTATTGTATACATGTTTAGTTTAGTTTATTTTATTTATAAACCCCATTTTATTCCACAAACTTTTGTGAGAACTAGATTATATTTACTTTCTTATTATTAGAATAAGTGAAATATCAAAACCTAGGACCCCCTTAGGGTTATTATTTGATTGTGTTAGTTTGGAGGATTTGGAACCCTCATTAACATAGTGTATTGTGATAAGTTATCCCCTAATTGGTTATAAAAACTCCCCATCTTGGTCATGATCCCACTTAAAAAATGTATTTCCAATCGAAAGTGTAGGTATGCTCTATCTTCTTAGAGCTAAGATCGATTTATAGACATGATGCATTTATGATTTCATACACTTGGATACTTTGAATGTAACCTTAAATTTTACCAAATTATGTATCAAAGTTGTGGTATAATAAAATGCCTCCCCTAGGTTACATTTGGATTCCTATCATGGTTCCTCCGATCACCATTCTTAATAAAGTCATGATATTTAATTTCCCATTATCATATAATATTTTAATTGATTGACCTTGGACACATTTCATGAGAGATATAAATTTTTTTGCATGCCAATGTGTTAAATTTACTCATAATGGTGTTATATACAAGATTCAAGGAGACATGAACCCTTGGAATTTTAAATAATTCAAAGAACATGGTGTTTTCAAAATACTCACTATGGAACATTTACCTAGAATTCTTTTCTATGAATCTCATCAATTAAATTATCATATTAATTCAAATAGAGGATATAATAGACACCCTAAACTTAGAGGAAATATACCACCTAACCTTTTATAATCTAATTATGATGAATGCAATGAGACTAGTTTAAAAATAAAAACTTCTGATCCCCCTTCACACATAATTACTCATTTACCTACTTCTTTATGAACTAAGCCTCATCAAAAGATAATGGAAAAAATTCTTGCTTCCATAGTGATGCCAAAACAAATTATTTATAATCCTTCATAAACTAATAAAATTATTGATGCTTGTACTATTAATATTCACACCCTTGATTATGATGATGGGTATTCATTAGATTATCCCTTTTTAGCTAGCTTTAATCAAGCTAAATATGAAAAAATACTTTGATATCCTTATTCTTTACATTTAGTTAGTATCAATTATATTGATGTATCTCCTTCTCCTTCTACCTTACCTAACATTATTTATTCTTAACTTGGTGTTCATATGTCTAAGATGGAGAAAATACCAATTAATTCTCAATCAATCACTTCTAAGCCTATTTGGAATATGGTTCTTGATCATGCTATGATAATTTCATATTGCTTCACTAAATTATCTAATCCTTTGAGATGATCCCTTTGAAGATGTAAGCCACATTACTTTGACCTACAATGAGACCTTCTCTTACAACTAATGAGCCTAGTATTGCACCTACATTGATTTATATTACTGATGATGCTAATGTATTAAAATATCCCAATATTGATACCTCATCGACATGATGGGTGAAAGAGATATATTGTGAATTATATAAAATTTATGATCATTATGCCAAGGATTTTCATGTATATCATATATTATTAGCACAATAATAGGAATCATTTTACACTCCTACCACAAATAGTCAACCTAGACATTTAACTACTCCTAAACACACTTTTTACTTTCATGGCAAGGTCATGCATACCTTTACTAACTGAAGAAAACTTTGATAGTACATCATGCTTAATATAAACACCATATAATATCCTACTAATAATAACCTACCTCTAACGAAGATACTTCTAGTGTATATCTATAAACATGGGTATGTTTAATAACTTTGGCATTAATGTGATACACATCACACAAAAATGTGTAAAGTATTACATTAAGACTTAAATGATTTCCCATGGTCTACATCATCACCTTCTAAACAATGTACTCAAGGATATTCATGGATAAAAGATCATCCTTCTTTATAACCTACACTATTCTAATCATATTGCATTACTAGTTCCTCACATTGATTACCCATCATAAGTTCTGCCATGCAATCATACTTCTTGTAGCATACCTACTTTCTCCATAGATACTATGCTAAAAATTCCTTACACGACTCTTTGCATAGATATATGAGAATATTATTAAATTTATATTTTAGCTACAAATCTAATGTTATTAATGATTCATGCCATGAAATATATTAACATATGTGAGCATATGATTGTGCTACATCATATTATTATTCACATTTTCATATGATTTGGATTTGATATTTACATATCACTATAGCATTTATGATTCATTATTTATATCTTTCTCTCATGATTCTTATCTTTAATCTCTGTAACATACTTTATGCATTTGTGATCTTTTATCTTAAAAACAATGATTTCTAATTATGTCATTTGATAACTGAATCTTCAAAGTTAACTTTTTGTTCATGATACTTTATATTTGAAAGCTATTAATTTCCCTCTTATTTTTTGGATGATGTTTTCTTAAATTCATGCTTATGTTAAGCTCATTTTTATGAGTAATATAGTTATTTATGTGAATGGATATTAGACCACACCTAACACTATCATATTTCCCTTGAGATCAAATAAAAAACATATTCATCATTATACTATTTATTACATAAATGGGTCTCTTGATGATCCTCATTTACCCCTTATCATCCTCTCATTTAAAATAACACATATTCTAATCTTGAGATTGCACACTATCTTGTGGGGAAGCCTAAGAATATATAAAGATGGCATAGTCATACTCTTCTCTTGTAACTAAAGTGCAATATTTATTGTGGTTGTTATGTATTTAAATCATGATTATTTTTTTAAATCCATATGGAGGAGGAACATAAAAATACATAAAAGTTAAAATAAAAATCATAAAATAAGTAAAAGGCAATGATCAAAAGTCAATTATCACTGTAAAAGTCAATATCACACCCAAATATGTGATTATTATTTGACACATCTCCTATTCTAGTTGAATCTAAAACTCCACATTTGGCTTCATGATAGATCTGAGGTTCATTGGAGTGTGGTAGGCTAGTATAATAGGATAATATGTCTCATTATACTATTTAGTGCCACTTAATTTCTCACAAAAGTACCAAATCTTTAAAGTAGACCAATGAATATGTAAAGGGTCTTGAGAAAATGGGAACAAGTTGTGGGAAGGTAGCCCCATTTTATTTTTTACTTCATAAACAACCTTCATGATATGATATATGTACCTAATTTATTAGCACAAGATTTTTCATCTAATAGATAGAGTATCTTAAGTTCTTATTGTTTAAACAATTTATTATCACTTTCACATTAGTCTAGTGTGTCTCATTTCTACTAAGGATAATTACAATGCCTATGTAGTAATTTCTATTCCCTATTTCATCACATTATCCCAAATATTACCCTTGATGAATATCATTTATTATCTAATCCTACCCTTGATAATTATTCCTATTTTCACACCTCATTAGTTTTCTTCTTGTGATTTGTAGTATAAAACCTCAGATAGGAACAAGTCTTCCTTATAAAATACATTTTTCCCCAAAAACACAATGTGCCACATTTTTACATGTACATAAACTACCATATTATTATAAGTTATAGATTAACACAAGCACCAATTTGCTTTTTCATTTTTATATGTCTACTAGTTTGTGCTCTTATATTGATATTTCTCTTATTTAACATATCCTTGTTTATGCATTGAATTTGTTATGTTTTCTTATACATTGGAAAAATATTGAATTCACATATTTTAAAATTTATTTATTGGTGCTATATTTTATCAATATGGTTTATTATTTTTATTTTACTCACTTTTTAATTCTTCTTATTTTTACTCTTTTTTACCATGCATTTGCTCACATTTGATAGAAAATACTAACACATGCATCACACATTTTACCATAGCATAAATAAACCAAAAAAAATTCTAGAAATAAAATACATCCATAATATCCATGAGTCATAAAAAATATCTCTCTATACATATGTGTGGATCAAAATTTACTACAAAATGATACAATCATAGTACAAAATCTAGTTCTAAAGCTGAGGTCTATTACGAGGACATACTACACTAACCATAGAAGCCTATGAATACCATATAAATAATCTATTTTAGTGACTGAATCTATAATTAAAACCCATCCACATATCCCTAAAAATTGATCACCTACACTTGAACCATTACCAATTGTCTCATTGTAGCCAAGTGGGCAACTTTCTCCTCAGCTAGTGAGTTCCACACTATTAGCTCCCCCTGAACAACTCCTAGTGGTATTATTGCATGAGCTAAATTTGAAAATATCCATATTTCTTCCCTCACCAACTAATCAAAACCAAATAACTATGAGGAACCTTATACATATATTTATGAACTACATAAAATAAATAAATAATAAAATAAACTTCAAAAAATAACTCAAAATAACCTTTAGATCGCACACCCCTTCAAGGGGGTAACCTCATTTGAGTAATATCAATACAATAATATTCAGGGAATATTCATTGGGACTCAACACTTACATAAATAATAAATATATTCTAAAAATTACTACTTCCCATATATGTGGGATAATTCAAATATGCTAAAGGGATGACTTACAAATCATATACATCCATAGTGACTAATACACTAATAATTCAAAGAGAAGGGTAGGACATGGGTTAATAACATCCCCTCCACCTTATAAAAACTTTATCTTCAAAGCTTTAGGTTTTGGAATCATTACTGAATTTGGAATAGTAGTTCCCATGTGGTATATTCTAGTTGCATGTCATGCTACTAAATTAAGACTTTCAAGATTAAACAAGAGCAAAGTTGGTAGGTGTGACTATATAGAATTTATTCTAGTTAAATAAGGATGTATCCTTAATTATAAATTTTAGGTATAATTATTTACACTCTAATGGTGGGTCCAATAAATTTCTTCAAATAGGTTACATAAAAGATTAGGTGAATCTGGGGGGAAGGTAGAAAATCCAACTTGTAAAAAACATACCCAATCTATTAGGGAACCTTATATGGCCCATAAAACTTTAGGTCAACATTATGATTACCTTTTAGCTTTGAGTATGATTGATTTTATGGTTATAGATGAATAAAAATGATATCACCAGGTTGAAAGGTGCACTCAGAGTGGTGTTGATTAGCTTGCTACTTCATTCGATTCTATGGTGTATGGAAACTACCCCAAAGGGTAGTGATAATCTAATTCTAATGTCAGAGAGTAGTGTTGATCTCCTTAACTAGGGAACTCTTGGTGGTATATGGGAGAAGTGTTTGGGTTGCTTGACCATAAACTAATTCATATGGATTAATTTTAGTATAAGTGTGGTATGAGGTATTATACCACCATTTTATGAGGGGAATCCACTTTACCCACTATTTATTTTATTATGATGAAAATTAATGAAGGATTATTTCCAAGAATTAGTTGACAATTTATATCTATCTATGTATTTAGGGGTGATACCTAGAATTCATCTTCAGTTGTGTGCCTGTGCATCAGAATAGCTCTATCTAAAAATGACCCATGAAAGTTGCATCATGATTGGAGAAAATTGAAGAAGGGATGCCATGAAGATGAAAGATTTGATCCAAGAAAACTTGTGCAACCATGGAGGTTGTATAAGTGTGGATGAGGGAAAAAATGACTATATTTGGAAAGACAGTCTATTATGACCATAATCACTATTTTTCATCCAAATTTAGGGAGCCCCTCAATGAAATCCATTTAAAATTTTGGTCTTGATCCTAATAAAAATGGGAAAGGGCTCAAGCAAACCAAGAATCACTATGGTTTCACCTTTTTTGCATTGGTAGGTATCACATTCAACCACCATCTATTTAATTTACCCTTTCATCCCCTTCTAAAATAAATTTTGATGTGTTCGTTCATATGTTTTGAGAAATCTTGAGTGACCTATTAATGGAGAAGCAGGAATTTTGTATAATATGTCCTGATGAAGGTCTATGTTATTAAGATACACTATATGACCCTTGTAACATAGAGAATCACCATCTCATGAATAATGTGATACTATAGAGGGGTTAGTATTTAATTTTTAAATGATGTGGTTTAAGTAGGGATCATGTGCACACCCTAAGTGTATATATTATAACTAGTTTAGAATGGGCAAGGAGATGGAAAAAAGGGAAGTTTCGTCCTAGAACATGTGTGAGAGAGTATTTTCCATGACATTTTATTTACCATTTGTTTATGTGATCTCATAATAATAGCCCATGAATTTGTTCACCCATTTTTATTATTTAAAGGATGAAACCTATTTTTCTAGGAAGTATTTCAAACTCTAGTGATCGGTTTTGATGCAAAAATGATTCCTAAGTATGGCCACTATTTTTACTACATGGAGATTTCCATCATTTCATGTTTATATGTAGACAAAGCCAAATTTTATCTATAAAGAGCTTTGGTAGTGAAAGTAATGGGACAAACTTCGTGGAAAAGAATAAAACCTAGGTCATTTCCACATGCATCTCATTTGATGTTGAAAGTTTTGGTGAAGTTTGGCATGGCCAACAATGGTGTTCTACACATAACTAGTTTGAGTGCCATGAATGAATGCTTAGCTATGACATCCCATGTGCATGCATCCTTATTCAATAAGGAAGTCAAGGGAGCAAAAATATTTATATAATACTTGATGAGTTTGTAATATTATTTTTTAAGGATTAAGAATCCATGAAGGATCTTAATGTTATTGGCTAAGGCCAATGTTGCATGAAACTAATTTTTGATTGATCCACGTGGACCCCATCATTTAAAATAATCTACCCTAGATAGTCAACTGACTCTTGATCAAGGGAATGCTTGGACTAATTAACACATAATTGATTGTCTTCTAGAATTTGTAATGCACTATCAAGATGCTGGAGATGCTCAACCCATGTGCGGTTGTAGATCAAAATATCATCAAATAAAACCAAAGTAAATTGATGGAGGAAAAGATGAAATATTTTATTCATTAGGGCCTAAAATGTTGAAGGGGCATTTGTAAGTCCAAATGGCATGACCAAGATTTAATAATGACACACATGAGTATATAATGTTGTCTTTGGAATGTCATTAGTATGCATGTAGATATGATGATAGCCTGAATGGAGATCTAATTTGGATAATTTTTTTTCCCCACGAAGTTCTTCAAGAAGCTCATCGATGACTAGAATTGGGAATTTATCTTGGATAGTGAGGTGCTTAATGGTATGAAAGTCAATGTAGAGGCACCATGACCCATCATTTATGTGGATAAGATTGGTGTTGGTGTAAATAACTCTTAAGTTGAGGAGTTCCCATTCTAACTATTCAATCTCAATCTTTTGTAGATGAGGATATAGATATAGCCAAATGTTTGGTGGGATGCTTCCTAAAAGGAAAGGGATGTGATGATATTAAAGGAATGAAGGGGGAAAATACATTGGATCTATAATAATGGATTCATGCTTGTTGAGTATAGATTATAAATTAGTAGGGTAGTTAGTAGCATTGAGGAGTGGGAGTAGGATGGAGTGTAGTTGGGTATTGATTCCATGTGACCCTTTCTTCAGAAGATTTTCCATGTGATGGGAACTAATTATGTTATCATATCTTGATAATAAAAATTATAAGGTGTGATTCATGCCACTATATATGAATTACATCCAAAGCTCAGATAAATCCCATATAAAAAGTCCTAATGTGTGGAGTCATTATGCCTGTAAGACCACATTGCGTCCCTCTAAGGGAAGGGCTAAAATATCTAAGTGAAGAGTTTAATAACCTATCTAAATACACATATTTTGAAACTTACCTTTAAATTTAAATGTTTACCCATTATAAATCATGACTTCAAAGATAGAACAAGGGTGTATAAAGAAGTCTTCCTATTTAGCAATGCAAAGATCAATGAATTTGTTCATGCTTCTAGAGTCAGTGAGGATTATTAGAGGGATATTTTTAACTAACCAATTAAATTTAATGGGTGGTGAAACTTGATAGTGAATGTAGAGATATCTCAATTTGGGTCTCCTTAGCCATTGATTCATTAGAGGGGCATTGTTATGCTTGAACATCTTTGAATTCTAGGATACCAGGCTCACTGTCCTACTCTGGTGATGATTCCACATCTAAAAAGTAGAGATTTTATGTGATACATCTATTACCATTAAACTATTTTTAGTCAAAATTATAACATAATATTATTTCCTTATGATCCCACATCTCCACCTCAGTAAGATGCTTGATTGGTGTGGTTGGCTGCCAGTTCATTATGTTCTTTATGGGTGTAAAAATGGGAGGTCAAAATTTTAATGAGATTTTATCTTATGATAAATTATCTAGAAATAAGGAATGCATAATGTGATTTGGTTGAAACATTTTCATCTCAAAGAAAATTGGATCTTTGAGGCCACTAATAAAAGAACTATTGAATACGTCATCTGATAACCCTTTAGTATGATTAGCTAGTTTCTCAAATTCAATATGATAATAAAAAATGGTGCCTGTCTAGTAGAATTTGGTGAAAGCTCCTATAAATTCCAAAAATGTCAAGATACCAAACCTACATATAAGTAAATATTAAAAGGTTTTCAAACTAGTTTCATCATTTGACTTCAAATACCAAAGGTATCATTTAAGTGCTTCTTGTTCCAAGTGAAAGGAAGTAATTGGGACTTTGTTGATAGAATAAATATTGTGAAGGTTGAATAATTACTTAGCTCAATATATCCATCTTATAGGACCTGTACCGTTAAATCATGTAAAGTCTATCTTAGGCCCATGTGATGTGTTGGGATAAGAGAAACTATTATCTAAAGAAGGCTCCTCATACATCTTGTTGAGAAAAAAGCTATTATAATGACCAGTCCATGTATCTTATCAGTTAACTTAGTAACCTAGTCTCTCAATGTGATAATTTCTTCCTCCATGATCTTTGTGCATATATTTGGTGGCTACCATAACTAGTTCTATTTGTTTTTTGGCAAGGAATATAAAAACAAGTTTTAATACATGGTTAGTAAGTATTTTTTTATTTTGACTCAATTATAAGGGGTAAATGTAATTTAATAGTTTTTGGGCACCTCTTGGTTAGGATGAAAGGAGGAAAATGGAAATTTTAGAACCGTAATGGAAAAACTAGAAAAAATGTCCAAGAGGGACAAGGAAAAGAAAAGGGAAAGAAATAGTGGGAAAGTTTCAAAGGAAGAGGAAAAAAATAAAAATGTTATGGTAAAACATATAAAAATAAAAAATTGATTTTTTTAGCTAACAGAAGTGTTGTTTAAATGAGTATCACTCTACAATTTTTTTTCCATGGATTTATCCCTAAATGAATTTTTTTTATTTACCTCATAGGTGGAAACTAGTCAATCAGGATGGGGCCATTTCCCTTTTTGCTGGTAGGTCCTCTTAATGAGACAAATACTTCAAAGTTATTGGGGTACTCCTCATAATGAGTTTTAAGGCTTATGCCCAAGTAATTCTCATAATTATGTGAAGGGGTATTTACCTTTATCCAAAACTTTAATTAAGATGATGAAAATAGAGGCAACGAAAAATATTTTCATAAATGGTGCAACTCCTAGAAAGTCACTACTAGAAAAAAAACTCCAAAATCCACCTATAGGTCATGAAAATTATCTGATACTAGATGTGAGGAACCTTTTTAAAATTTTTATGAACTACAAAAAATAAATGAACAATAAAACAAACTTTATAAAATAACTTAAAATAACCTTTAGATCATTGGCCACTTTGATGGGACAACCTCCTTTGAGCAAAATAAATACAATAATATTTGTGGATGCCTTCATTGGGCCTCAACACTTACTTAAATACTAAACCTATTATAATAACCAATAATTCCCATGTATGTGGGATAATTAAAATATGTTGATGGGATGACTTACAAAGTATATGCATATATAGTGACTAATACAATAATAATTCAAATATAAGGGTAGGACATGAGTTCCTAACATTAGTATATTTAGGTTTTGAAGGCACCACAAGACCAAACATCCATGTTGTATCATGTTACGATAACATGCCATCTAATATATCAAGATGAACTATCTCTACCATAGTATCCCATTTGGTCTCCTCCACTATAACACATGAAAATGTAAAAAAAATTACATTAGATCTCACATATTTATCTCCAAAATAATAAACGTATCTATATCTACATAACATAAAAATCATGACAATAAACCACATCTTACTCACCAATAGTCACTCCATCTACTTGACCACCAAGCACCTTATGAGATACATGGATCCATAGTGGTGAAAAAACTCTATACTGACTAGGTTGGATCACATGAACATGTCAATATCCACTATGCATCTACCTCATAATAGACCAACTCAATGCACAATGTGTTGTTTGATCTCCCTATGGTTGTGCCTCTAGAAATGTCTATAGTGACACTAGATCTTATCTCTATCTCCATGGATATAGTGGTGGTTATGGTATTTGTTATTGCAGTATAACAACTAGTAATATATCCCATCACTATTGATAAAATAATTTTCTAAACACCCTCATTTGATAAGGTAATATAATAAGAACCTATTTTTGTGTCCTTTCACCTCCCATACCATTTCAGTTCCTCATGTGTTGGGACCAAAATGTAAAAACAACTATATGTGGTAACCCAAAATTTTCAAGCACACAATGCACTAGTTATGACTACACACTAGGGATAATGTCCCATAATCCTAACTAAACCTTTTACTTAAATTTCTTGGCCATGATTACTAAGTATTTATCATGCCCTAATAATATCACCCCATGTCATAGTCCACAATGCCATGACATGTTTTACAACATGTACCACATGGTCCTCTATCTACCTCCACACATAAAATTGGACATAATCCTCAAGATGAGGTAATCCTACAAGACTATACATAGGAAACTTATCATGAATATAACTAGATATAAGTAAAATGGGCCCCATAGTCTGTTAGCCCTTGGATAAAATGCTATGAAAACAATGCATTAATTTACACCAAATCATAAAACCTAAATATATAATGTTCCCTAATCTAACATTAAGGAACATAGATATATAATATATAATATGACCTTCCTATTGAATTGTGATGGATCAATTTAGCTACCACAAGTCTAATAATGTCATTTTAGATATCTAGAATGATTGAGATATAAACATCAAAGAGATGACCACCAACCCAAGTTGGACATATCTCTCCAATATTATAACCCTCAAAGCTAAGACTCACCTATAATCATTTGAATCTATGGTATTTCACACTTAAAGCGTGCCATAATTGGTAATCTTACTAAGGCATAAATATCCTCTATGGTAATACCCACCTAAATGGTATCCCCATCCACCACCCATACAAATGTATTAGTTAGTCTCTCTCATGTTCATAAGAAAATGATGAATAACTCAAAATCTAATGGGATACATCACATCTCCATAAGCCCACCAAACTCAAGTGTCTTAAGTTGAGTCTGGTCCATGACAGATAATCTATCTAATATATCTAGTAACCAAAGCACATCCACTAGTATCTAGAGTCTCCTTCGCCTCTATAAAATGACAAAAATAGATCACCCATTAGATATATATCCAAAAATTGATATAAATCATACTTTAACAATTAAAAAATGAAAAAAATCAATTTAGTTGCTATTTTCACTTAAATCTTTCACCCATTCACCCAATTAATGATTCAACTGCAATAATGGGATCATCCCTAAGGTGTGGGACCTTGGATCCTTGGGATGAACCTCTAGAGAAGGCCCACTTCCTTCCTAAAATATGTAAATCTGATATAAGATTAGATGTAGGCCTAAAAAATGCTAAAAAAGACTTATTTATGGCTAAGACTATTTTTTCATCATGGAAAAGGGAGTAGAAATAATTGAAATTCATAAAATGGTGATATACCAATTCTAGAGAGTTCCTTAACTTACCCCTAATAGCACAAGAAAAAACTTTAAAAAACTTATTTTTAGTTACAAATTATCACTAACATACTATAACAAAGGTATGATGAAGGAACTAATTTGCATAAGAGTTGTAATATCTATACTTACCTTTAAAATGAGCCGAAAGAGACTAATTTGCATCTATAATTGATCTCAAACTAAGAAAAAGAAATTGAAACCCACAAAATACAATTGAAATTATGAATACACAATGAGACAACAAGAGGAGAAAGGAAAATTTGATCTTTTATATATAATTCAAGGCCTAAACCAATATTAGAAGACTCAAAATGAGCAATTTTTTGACATACAAAAGACAGGGCTATTTAAAAAGTATTTTTTAATCCTATATATCAAAATAAAGATGAGATAGAAGAGGAAAAAGGGGGTCTCATAAATTCCACCATTACATCACAAATTAAACTTATATTAAAAAAGGGTCAAGGAAAATGGAGGTATTTAGCCTTATCCAATGCACTAGGCTTATCTCATAAAGATCTCGAAAGAAGGTTGGCATAGTAGTGGAAGAGGAGGATCTATTTTTGATCTCTTTATCCTTTGTAAGGCTTGTACAAGATGGATATGATTTATCAATGCCATTAAATTCTTTAAAAACTTATCCCACCTATCTTAATGGCCTTAAATCACCCATTTCCTCCTCTCCTATAATCATGCTAAAGAGAATCTAGATAAAATCTGAAATTCCTCCTTAATTACCATGTTTGTCAAATGATTGGCCTTAAAATATATCTCATATACCTATTTAGAGATATGGGACTGAATTTTCATGATTTTCACTCCATAAAGGGAGTAAAACATTTCTAGGGGTAGTTTTCAAATACCTCCCTCATGCTCTTTTATGACCATTTGCTCCATTCATGGTCATGCTAGATAATTTGTATAAGTATGGATTTCCTAAATTTTTTCTTAAATTTCATGTAAAGGTCTCTTGGAGAGGTTGAGAAACCTGAATTTTCATGCTTGAAGCTTATGAAACCTCTTAATCCCATAACTCTACCAGCTAACTAATTAAAAACCTGTAAGGTATAGTGCAATACTATAGTTAGGTCTAGATGTCATAAAACCATTGCAAGAACCTTTATATATACCTATAGATACCTCCAAGTCATGCTCTAGAACTTGTTATTCACACTTGATGAACTTTGAAAAAATCATTATTTAGCTCAAGACCTCATCCCTAGGCCTTATGAATCACCATTGAGACCTTAAACTTGATAACAATTTGTAAATAGTCACCCAAGCCTCCTATGAGATTTTAAGATTTGTTTGAGAAACTTTAGAACCACTGATGATGATTGAAAGGAGAATTAAATATATGCTATCATCTTTCTCTTACCATGAACACTTTCTATAACTTGCTTGCAACTTTGAAACTCATTCAACTCTATCAATAAGACCATGACATCCCACCTAAGAAGTATTTAGGCCTATTGAAGGTTGATTTTAAATGTTATATCAACTTAAACCATGCAAATGTATTTATATGAGCTCTAAAATTTATACTTTCTCAAGGGGATATTAATAACCTTATTATAGACTTGTGTGAAGGTATTGAAGACCATGAACCTTTTATATCTTCATGGAAACTATTATTAAAAGTATATAATCTTGTAATCTTTTGTATTTTTTTACCTGTTAGATGTCATAAAACCTTACAAAAATAGGATGTAGACCTACAAATTAGTTTGGAGAAGCTTTTAAACTTTTTTCTCTATCTTTTGGGCCTATAGATATGATTTTTGAGATTAAAAACTCCTATCCTCTTCTTAACCTCATGAAATTATTTTTTGACAGACTTGTAGACTTTCCTTTTTCTTGGAAACACTATAATCTTATTAGATCTATAACTTGTCTAAGCTACCTGTACTTTTCATATATCAATCTAATTACACCTAAAGGATACTTGAAACCTTTAGTATTCTCCTTGGAAAACTTATTGATTTTTTTTGAAGATTCGTAGGAGCCTTTAAAGATATGGATGTGTCTGTATGATTCCTATCATGACTCTAATTTCTTGTTATAGCATCTAAATATAGTCATAGAGCATTCATAAATAGTTATAGACCTATAGGGTGGTTTCTTGAGGATATTAAGGTCATGAACGCTTACGTGAAACATTGAAAACGTTCCTTTGATAGACCTTAAGATCTATTGTTGTTTGTTTGAATTGGAATAGGATAATAGAGTTTCAAATGGTGAGTGAAATTCTTGTTTGAAAGCTTTCTGAGACTTGAATCTTTAGACCAAGACTTGCAACATGCCTTAAAGGCTCAAAACCCTTAATAAACCCTAAAATCAAACAAACTATTATCTAGACTAAATTTTCAAGATTGTAAATTGTATAAGGTCTATATTATGTAAATCTCTATTTTTTACATTGGAAACTTACATGAGAAGTCAGGAACCTTGCATTTTCTTACATATAGGCTTGTACTATTATTTATATCTCTTTAGAGGGTCTTAAAAGGCTTAGAAAATAATATAATTTGATCACTACATCATGGATAAGTTACAACCTTACCTTCATATGTGTTGATGTACCTTAGACCCTTAACACTCACATTTATTTCTTGAATAAGCCCTAAAAACATCAAAAAATCACACACAAACTTTAGGGTTCATGAGTGATTTTAGCTACCTATAAGGTCTCTCAAGTAGATCCACATGATTTTGAACCTCTCTAAGAGTATATAGTTCACTAAAGGGGTCCTTTAAACCTTTCCAAACTCCCCAAAAACCCTATAAATACCATGCAAGAGGAGAACAGAGTGATAATGTGGCTATTTTCCTTGCGTGTAAATCCTGGAAAATAATTTTTTTTGGCCTATATTATTTTTTATCCTTTGAAGGAATTCAAACTTCTTGATTCTCTCTTGAAGGATCTAGGACCTATCATGCAACCTCTAAAACCTTGGAATTTACTATTTCTTGTCCTAAATCCTTGTCAAAACTCTAGACAAATCTACAATCTTGCTCAAAACCTTTCTTATCTTCCTATATCTATGGTTTGCATGGAGTTTATTTGGAGAATTAAATTAATAGAATATATCAATACCACCCTAAAAAATTTTATAATCATATTATATCTCTTTTTTTATATTGATTTTTGTATCTTATTTGTATTGATGTAATCACCTAAAAGTGGTAATTGGATGGTAAGAGTGTCGCTTGAGTTACCCTATCCATAGGATTGGCATAGACATATTCTATATCCTTAGACTTGTATTTACAACCATTCAACAAACTTTATTCACTTTCAACCATTCAAGACATAGTCCATAAACTATCAATTTTTACCCCAATCCTTTCTTTGAGAATTATACCAAGAGGACATTAGTGCCACATTTTGGACAATATAGCCACATGGCGTTGGTGTCCCCAACTGGGCACTACTATCCTTATCCCCAAATCTTCCCAATGGATAATTTTTAAAATATGTTCCCCTTCTAAGGTTAACCTAATATCATTTTTTTTATCTACACAAGTGACAAAAACCTATAAATACAAGTCTAATCCACATCTATTCACTATATGTAAAATTGATGTAAAGGTTATTAAAACCAAATAGAAAGTCATGAAAAATCAAGGTACATTATCCCTATTCTACCCTAATTTATTCATACTACTATATACATAACCCTATGTCTAGTTTTCAAGCATTCTAAATCTCAAACATAATTGAGGCATCCAAGGCCACTCTAATTCTAGAATTCACTTCCATATACATCAAGCATTAGGTGAGAGAACTACATCAGAATTGATTCTTATTCAGAGTCTTGGTATGTAGGAAAATATATATATGGTGGGGTGTTGAGGATGTCCAATCCATCCTACTAACACAATTAAATCTTTCTCATATCACACTTACAAAGAGAACTAAGGTTTTCACATCAAATCCAATTTTATAGGTACAATATATAGCTACAAGCTTCAATATCAGAGCAATAAAACATATAAACATAGGCATAGGTGCTCCTAAAAAATAAGAAAAATAAAATAAAGAGGACATTATCACATCTTGGATACTACACATAGATGGTGCTACTATCCAAACTGGGTGCTACTATCTAGTGAAAAATGAATACCAAAAACCTTTTTTTGACACTCAAGACTGATCAGATCTCAATGTTTAGAACATAGATCATCTGGATAGTTAGTTTTCAACTAATTCTATATTTTTACCTATTTATTGCTATTATTATAAATTTAATCAAGGTCAAATTAATTTACAAATTATTAGGTTAATTATTGAAATTTATTTAACTAATTTAGACATTTCAGCCCCTTAACCAAACATAGGTAATTACTATTGAAAAACCCTAAAAGGTTAAATAATTTGGTGAACCTATCTTACTTTGATCATTACATAAAACCATAGCTTACATTAATTCCTATTTTTTTGTAATAAAATAAAGGATACACAATTCTAATTTTTTTATTTTATTTAGATAACCTAGCTAAATCAAATCAATTTTACATTAGGGTTTCAATTTATTTTACATCTAATTTATATTATTACAAAAATAAAACGTAGCTTCCAAAAACCCTAACCCTATATGCTCTTAGGGTGTGTATCCTTTTCTATGTACTAAAATTTCAATTCTTAAAATATTCCAATTTACTATAATATTTAAATTTTGAAAACTTTCATAGATTACTATTCTTAAAAGGTCCAAAATATACAAAACTTGTTTTACTACCTTCAACCTACAATGGCATAATTTAAAAATAGATTTGATGAAATTGATAAGCATCAATTACAAGAATTTTTTTTCAAACATAAGGATATAAAATATTATTTCATAAACATCATTCAAGAGTAACTCAAAAATAATAATAATAATGGTCAATATACAACCCCTCCAGTTAATGATGTTGGTACGCCTTTAGTAGGGCCCACTCAACCAAGTTAGATAATACAACCAAAACTTGTTATTTGACCATCAATGATGACTAATCTGGTTATGTGTAATTATTCTCCTCTTGATGTAAAATACCTTATGTAGTAGGTTATTTCTATGCAATCTAAGGTGTTACATCATGAACAAGGAGCAACTAAGCCTTATAATGTTTTAGATTCCAATATTATATTATAGACACCATTGACACATCACATTATGGCAACTCCTTCGCCATCAAGTTTCATAACACCCAAGCTCAAATTATATGATGGAAAGGATGACCCAGAGCATCAAATTTGAGTCTTTCATGTAGAATGCTTGGACTATGTATCCAATGATTGGATTCTTATGAATCTCTTTCCATGCAGCCTCAAAGATTATGCCTTATAGTGGTTCTATGATTTACCTAACCAATATATCATGACATTTAATCCTTAATAGAATATGTTCCTAACACACTTTTATATCAACATAAGTGACAAAATATCATATTGAAAAGTGGCACAACTAAATTAATGATCAAATGAGCCCATAGCCAATTATGTCTTACAATACAAGACAATCTTATAAAAAATGAATATCCCCATGGAATATAGAGAACTTAAATATATATTAAAATGGAGTATATTACCATAAAATCATGAATAAATCTTATTCAAAAAGTTTCCCAAATTTAAAAATATGTGCCACAAAGTTAAAGAAATAGAGTTTAAGTTCTTGGCCATGGTAAAAATCAAATATATGAATGGATCAAATTTAACTATTAATATTTTAAGTAAACCTCTATATAAGGTTAGGACCATAAATAAAAAAATAGATCAAAATAAAATAATCAATTCAGCTTCAAATCCTTCTCCAAGATTGGCCTTATTATCTCCTTAGTGCAGAGTATTCATTAATTTACCACAGTCACCAACATAAGTTCTAAAACAACTACTAGAATACAATGTCATATCTCTCCCTCCTATTAAAAAGGTTGATAAGACACAACCTCTTGCAAAGAGCTAAGATTCAAATGCATTCTATAATTATCATAGGGCACTAAACTACACCATAAACATATTCATTACCCTAAAGCACAATATACAAAATCTCATTAAGCTTAACATTATTGATGTGGGCACACCCATTGAGGCACCAAAATAAAAAACAAAGACAAAGACACTTAAGATATTTTTAGATCATTTTACTAAGAATATAAATAATGATGTAGGGGGTACATTAGGTGTTCATTATACATACCAAGATCATCCACCACCATCTTCCTATGACATAGTTACAAAGTAGACACATACCCTACATAATATTATTGGCATGTATAACACAATAGTACCATCTAGACCACTTATAACATTTTAAAATTAGGATATTGTGGATGATGACACAAATTTACAAGTTAACTTCATATGACTATATATATACCACCATCATATTCATAGTGTAATGGTTGGCAATGACTCGAGCATAAGCATGTGCACTATGACACTCCTACAACACTTGGGCTACATAGAGTGGGATATATTCCCTTAATATACAATTAATAGTGGTTTAAATGGATAAATTTAGAGCTCCATTATGGAGATAGTTCTTCCATTATAGGTGGGACTAGCACACATAGCCACTTAGTTTCTAGTTATACCTAGTGCATGTGTATTTGACATATTATTAGGTATGCCATGGTTATAATAGCTCAGATCCATCCCATATATAGTGAAAAAATGCCTCAAGTATATACATTCTAACCCATTGGTTAATATTTAGGGTGTACCATATGAGTATCCTCTTCCCATCCTATAGGTAGTTCTAACACAGATTTTAGTCACACTTTTAATATTGACACTAGTTACAATTCTAGTTCCAATACCAGATATTACATGGATATCCATTTTAGTAGAGAGTAAAAATCATATATATACATCATAATTTTCAATTGAGCCCTTAGAGTAGGCTAGCTCTACTTATACAGTGTCTACACACATGCATACTCTCCCTCGGAGACCATTACTAGAGAGACCATTCCATTATAGATATGTTATAGATTTTATAGTACCTCCCTCTACATATTTCACATTGAGATCAGTTATATTTGGGTCTAGGGGTTATCATCACAAGGAACCTACATCACCTACAACTTTTATATCTACTAGATGGGTCCCCAAGACACCTATATTTCATAGAGCATCACAATTAGTGCCATAACATCGTAAGATCACTACTCAAGAGACTTCAGGTTTAGATTCTACAACACACCAAATATTAAGATCATAACTACCCTTTCATAATATACATATGATCACTATTCAAATATTTAACATAGGTCATGATGATGGTGAGTCTCCCATGAGATTAATTGGTTAGTATGGTTTATACCCTTGTACATACTTTTTCTCTTTTTCTCTTTATACATAGTTTACTTTCATATGATTGTATATAAATTATACTCAGAAAGCACAAAAATAATATAATATGTCAAAAAAGAAAGATATTTAAAAAATCCTAAATTTAACAAATTGTACATATTGATTTGTTTAAATTTATACAACTTTTTAGATATTGCATATTTCTAGTTATCCTAGTGTAGTTAGTTTTATCATACACATACACTTCACTTGTTCTCGTCAAGTGATTACAAATTATAATATGACTCCAGTCCATTATAATAATCAATAGTATATATCATCTACCCATTGTGGGAATTAACACCAATTCAAATTTATACATTGATACATCCACTTTATTAGGGGCATATCTTATACAATTGTTACAACTAGATTTTATCTTTACATACTATACATTCTAGTTACACATTGATTTATATTGATAGTTATCATTGCGATTCATTACTCAATTTTTTTTACTATCACTATTTATCTTCTATATATATTCACCCTAGCATCTACATATATTTGTATTACACAGTTATACATGCTTTCATTTCTAATTCCTACATTAGACTTGATTGTGTTATTATCTTCTTACATCTTTGAGGGAATTTGAATATAATAATTAGTGCTTATCTATTTTTATGCCTTGGACATGTGTCCATATCCCATGTGTGTGATCTTTCATGCTTATATATGTGGACATTTGAACATGTCCTTCTTTGTGGCTCTATGTCAAATTTCTTACTTTTTGTGTATGTAGACATTTGAACATGTCCTTGTATGTCTTCCTTATTAAATTTAGTGACATGTGCCCATGTCCCTTGTATTGTGTCCCTTTGGAATAATTATTACATTCCTCATGTGCATGTATGTTTTCTTATTTATAAGCTTCTACACCATAACCCTTGTATTTGATTGTTACACACACACTAGTTTACATTGCCATGTGGGACCTCATGCATCTACCTATCCAACTTAGGAGCCTTTATGGACACCATGCCTCATCCCCCTAGGTAGATATTTATATTTCATTTCTATTATACATTTATCTTGACACCCTTATCTAAATGATATATTATAGCATGCTAATATTTATCAAATACATTTACATTATGATGTTATGTTTGTACATTATATTGGAATATCATGGTCTAGATAACACATTTTGTAAAGATACTTCTTTAGATGGAAGTTATTCCATAGATTTCATAACTAACCTAAAAGGAGGGGGAATTTTTATGGGTTGTTATAGGGATCAAGTCCTACATTGATTTTCATAGATACATTTTAGCACATAGGCTCAGTTATATAAATTAGACTCAAGGTAGACATAAAACATAATAGAGGTTCAATAGTCAGTCCAAACCACATAGAGATAAAATTAGGTGATGAATAACACCCATATTGGGACACTAATGCCAAAGGTAACTACTATACACTATAGGGAACTACTGTCTAGTAGCCCTAGCTTCAAGTCAGTCTAGTTTATTCAAACTAGTACACCAGGTACAATAAAGATGTGCACAAATATAGTCACATATTTGGTAGTTATGTTCAAATTTAGTCATTTAAATCTAGATTCATACTAGATATTTAGATTTAGGGGAATCATGCATAATATGATCACTCATACATTTAGATTAGTATAGAGATTAAACTATTACATACTTGATTTTGGTTTAGTATACTCAAATACCAAATTGGGGGAATGTGTGAAATACATAGTTTGCATATACTCAACTTCAGATAGGTTGATAAGATGGAATGGAAAAATATATGCCATTATTTAAATTATATACACTTTTTATCACAGTTTAGGCTATCACTAGATTCATGCCTTACTCTATCTTTAATGGTTAGCATTCTCAAGTGACCCAGATCTACTAATATACCCGAGTGGATGCGAATCTAAATACATATTTATATTACCCAGTTAGATACTTTCAACACTTTGTTTAGTATAGTTAAAGATGAATCTACTTCACATAGAGGGAAATGATGGATTCATAGCATACTTGATTTATTAATCCACCTATATGAGAGGATTTGATACATTTACAATCTTATCCAAATTGTTCATAGAGACTAAGATCCACCAAGAAGTAGTGGGTAATGATGGAGTCAAAACTAGATTGAGTTCTTGAGCCACCCATATGAGGATTAAGCAAGACATTATCTCATTTAAAGTTATTCAATGATATGATCATTATGCACTTTCACACATGCATGTTATCAATAGGTTCATGCATTAGTTTGCATACCCAACATGGTATATTAATTCATGTCCTCTCTCTTTACTCACTCATTTAATTTTAACATAGTCTTTTTCTCTTGATTATCTCATTAGTAAGTACTAATTTTTTCATGTTTCATTGTAGGACATTTTTTGGGATCATTTTTCATATACACAAACCCAGATTTTCATATTCAAACTCAGCTACACGGGTTTCACTTCCAAGGTTATTCCAATTATGTATTTTTTAATTTATACTAGTCATTTTAATTTTCTACATTACTAACATTAATGAGGGGCAAATATAATCACCTAAAAATGGTAATTATATTCTAAGAGTGTCTCTTAAGTTACCCTATCCCTAGGCTTGTCTTAGACATATTATAAAGACTTAGACTTGTATTTCCAACCATTTAGAAGACTTTATTCACTTTCAACCAGTCAAGACATAGTCCCTAAACTATCACTTCTGACCCCAATACAATTTCTTGATAATTTTTACAAAATGACATTAGCACCACATTTGGGACACTACAACCAAATGGTGCTAGTGTCCCCAAGTACGTGCTACTATCCTTATCCCCAACTCTTCGCAATAGATAATTTTTCAAATGTGTGCCCCTCCTAAGGTTGGCCTAAGCTCATTTTAGTATCTACATAAGAAAAAAAAGCCTATAAATATAATTTTAATGTACCTATATTCACTAGATGTAAAATAGATGCAAAATATTTTCAAACCAAAGATAAAGTTGTGCAAAATGAGGGAACATTATCCCTATCTTTCCCTACTTCTTACATACTACCATTTTAAAACAACCCTAAGTCTCATTTTCAAGCATTCCAAAGCTCAAACACATCTGAGTCATCCAAATCCACTCTTATTATATCATTCACTTGCACATATATTAAGCACTCAGTGGGAGAACTACATCATACTTGATCCCTCTTCAATGTATTGGTATCTAGGAAAGTCTTTATGTAGTGGGGTGTTGAGGATGTCCAATCCATCCTACTCACACACTCAAATCTTACTCATATAACACTTGTAAAGATAACTAGGGTTTTCACGTCAATTCAATATTTATAGGTATAATATATACCTATAGGCTTTGATCTCAGAGGAAAAAAACACATAGACATAATCATAGGTGCTCCATAAAAATAGGAATAGTCTTATAAAGATGACATTACAACCACATCTTGGAAACTAAACACAGATGGACCTACTATCCAAATTAGGCACTACTATCAAATGAATATATGAGTATTAAAAACTTGCTTATGATACTCATGACTACTCAGATCTCAACTTGCAGTACCTAGATCATCTTGACAGTTAGTTTTTAGCTAAGTCTATATTTCTCCCTATTTAGAATTATTATTAGAAAGTTAATCAAGGTAAAATTCATTTATAAATGAGTAGGTTAATTATTAAAATTTATTTAACTACTTTAGACATTTTATGCCATTAACCAAACATAGGTAATTACTTTTGTAAAACCCTAAAATGTTAAATCAATCAGAAATAGTGAAAACACAATCAAAACCTGTAACTAAACCTTTTGGCCTACAAAACCATATTTCCTCATGGAAACCTAAATAATATTCAAAATATGAATAATATATTCAATAATACCCTATCATTTCTAGTTATTTCTCTTAAAAAGGGCTTATAGAGCTCTTGAATATCTAAAATCACAATATTTTCATGGAAAAGTCTATCTTCGCATTATTACGTCCTAAAAAACTTATAATCATCCTTAGAAAACATGAAAACTAACTTGATTATATGATCAAAATCTTGATATTGATGAGAAATACCAATATCATGGTTTGAAAGAACCTTTCCCACATTAGAAAGATTTAAATAATCCTCAAGAAGGTATAAATAAGAGGGAAACAACCAAGTCAAACATAGTCATGAAAATATGTACAGAATTAAAGGGATTATAAAGGATTCTCAAATCTCTAAATGACCTCAAATGAAACCTTTTAGAATGTTTTCATCCCTTTTTATGACTTGATGACTTCAAATAGGACCTTCTTGATGTATTTCCCCTTGAAAAACACTTTTATGTCACTTTAGTCATCACATAAGCCTATTTAATGGATAAAAAAGGACTTTATGACCCTTAAAATGTGCATAAAACTTTGTTAAAACATGTAAATACATGAAATTATCTGAACTAATCACTATATTCTAGATTTTGATCCAATGTGGTCATGTGAGACACAATACTAGATCTTGTAATTAGTTGATCTTGGAATGGAAAACTAAATACTAACTCACAAGGTGAAGATGACTTGAAAAGTCAACATTTTGTTTGACCTCCATGGTATGCTTTACTAATAATAAAGGACCTATTATCCTTATGAATCCATTTATTATAGGAGTTACAAAAACCTCAAAAAGACTCATTCTAAAAGTGGAGCCATGGATACAAGATATTGGATTATCTTTTAAATGAATTAAAAACTCCTCAAAAGACATAACAAAGAATCAAAGAGTGATAATAACCATGATAATAACACTTATAGGAATTAAAAAATACTACACAACTCAAAAAATAATGTCCATTAGTTCTTGGAGGAATAAGGCAACTAACCTACTATATAAAGGGCTTGAAAATTCCATCAAAAACAATGTTTGAGATGAATCCCATTGATTGGGATAAGTAGCTCTTTTCTATTCAATTTTGAGAGCTAAAAATCATTATCTTGATTTCAATTGGTTATGATGTAGGGGACACTCCATATGGAATCAAAATTTGTGTGTTTCCCAACCTTTTCCTTATCTTCATGCCACTTCAAAACTAGATATCCTTGTTTCAAATACCTATCAGTAGCTTTTATATCAAATTTCCTATTCATTTAATCTTGATGAAATTCCAAGATATGCATTTCATGGTTCTTAATTCACTCTAACTCTATCAACTCTACTAGTCTCACTACCATGGTATCATTTTCAATCAATTATAACTATTGTGTGGGCTCAAGAGATGGTAATTCTAGTGATAAAGGTAACCTTGCTTCTCTTCCACATAATAACATTAAAGGGGAGTTATTGATAGACCTCTTAGGTATTATACTATTATCCCATTATGTTATTTTAAAATTGGTATATGAAGTTCTTTGGTTCTCTTCCATGGTTAGATTGATAATATTTATTAGGTTCTTATTTGTAGATTATGCCAATCTATTACCTTAGGGGTAATAGTAAGAAAAAGTGCTCAACTAAATACCATACTTGAATAACAATTCACTGATTTTAGTTCCAACAAAAACCATAGCATTACCATATATAATAATAGTTGGAACACCAAATCTAGTAACAATACCTTCATCAAAGTCCAATACGAAGGTCTCATTTACATCTTTCATTACCATGGCTTATGTCCACC
This sequence comes from Torreya grandis, assembly GCA_037957365.1. Taxonomy (NCBI): domain Eukaryota; kingdom Viridiplantae; phylum Streptophyta; class Pinopsida; order Cupressales; family Taxaceae; genus Torreya; species Torreya grandis. The sequence continues at coordinate 1,468,150 of JARHVA010004599.1, forward strand.
TTGTGAAGTAATCTATGGTAGTTAAGAACCACTTTTTACCAACACTTGAAGGTGGGTAAATCATCTCAATGAAGTCCAAACCTCATTACATGAAGGTTTTCTCTACGTAGATGGGATGAAGAGGGAGAGATTGTATCTTTTACTTACTTGTATAGAAGGCAAACTTATTATAGTTTCTAACCCATGCATTTTCATATCTAAATAGATTTGGATAATAGTAACCATCCCTCATGATATTGATAATAGAAGCCTTGGGAGAGAAATGGTATCATGTTGCACTATCATTATTGATCTAGGAGGATATATATTTTGCTCCAAAAAATAAGTCATCAAATCATAAGCTAATCATTGTCATGGTAAAGGGCTCATCAAGAGTTTCCCAGTTTATTTAGCAGATCACAAAATGGAGCTAATATGTGAAAGTTATAACACATGGAAGATTGAACTAGGCAAGTAAACAAAATTGAGGTTTGGATGTCGATAAGTGGTGAGTGATCAATAATCAATGAGTGAACAACTAGTGTCAAGAGGAGATTAGACCATGTGGTGGGTCCTCAAGCCACCACATGGCTTTCCACCATTCATTATGGTCCAATTTTGTATATTATGTAATTAATTAAATTTCATGCCAAAGCCCCTCAAACTTTACATGTGACACCTCATACTTTCCATGTACATGCCATAAGACTCTATGTTCCATGCCACATTTCATTCCCTAACATCCATGTTTTATCCACCTAACATCCCATATACTTCCACAAACTTCCCACATGACACCACCATTCCCATGAAATTAAAGGTAATGACAATTACTTGGAAATGTTTACCATGAATTTCATGGAATTTAAATACTTTAAAAAAACACCCACATCCCAAATGTGGGATAAAGTGATATACCTCAAGCCCAAAACCATTGGAGTGGGAATCGAACCCTACACCCATGGATAAATGGATAAGGGCCTGACCATTGCACCAAATAGCTCAAACATTATATAAATGGGATGGATTGATATTTGAAGCATGGTTTTTAGTATTATTTCCTAGAGACAAGGCATGTAGGAGAGTGATAGAGAGACTTAGAGATTTATAAAAGGCCTCGAATGACATAGTTTTGTTTTGAGAGTATCTATTTGAAAAATTAAAGCCCATAAGACTAATTTAAGGACTTATTAATATTTTAAAGATATTTTTATATAATTAATAAGGAATGATCCCCACATTAGAGTGGATTTAGAGATGTAGGCTTTATAACCAAACTCTGTTATCAAATCAAGTGTGGTATTTTTTTTAAATTGGTATCTTTATTTTTACACTCTTGAATTTTGTCTATTTTGGATAATTAAAATACAAATTTAATTTCATAATCATTTTAAAAGTCACTTTTTATTAAAAAATTAAAATAAGGTTATGATCCTTTATAAGTGTGTTTTTTTATACTATGACATTTGTTTGATTATGATTTGAGATTAGATTTTTTTTATCAAAGTAGAATTCATATTTAACCATTTAGATTGCTAGTATATGTTGACAAGGTAGAGATCTATGTGGTATGAAGGAAAATTAGTAGAATATGATCGAGGGATTGGATCAAGATGTACTAAATAAATGGGAGATGACTTTGACTCTGAATAAGCTTTTTGATAATCCTACATGGAAATGAAGGACATGTTCAAGGAAATTTACCATGAACAATGAATTAAGATGGAGCATGATGGAGGTGGTAAAAATCATGATAATCATTCCTCCTCTTCAGGTGATGATAAAGACAAACAAGCTATTGAATCTCTTCCTCCACTAAAGCTAGATATTAAGTATGAATTGTTGATGCTTAATGGTGAAATTAATGCATAAAAGATGGATAACTAGATAAAGAAAATTGAAGTCTATTTTAGGGTCCAAAAGATTAAAGATGATGAGGATAAAATTCCTAGCTACTCTTAAAATGAGAGGCACAATTGTCATTTTGTGGGTGAGTAAGTTGAAGGAAAGTGAGATTAATACACTTAACTTGATTTCCACTTGGAGTGAATTTGTCGATGAACTCAAAAATTAATTTTATCCTTTAGGCTTTATGAAACAAGACATGATGGATTGGAACTATTTTATAAAAATTAAAGGCTAAAGTGTTCAATATTATACATAGGAATTTAGGAAAAAGGATTTACTTTTTAATATTCCTCTCTATACATAGGAAACACTGCTTAATTATATAGGTGGGTTGCATAGTTACTTGAAACACATGATTATGGTTCTCAATCCCATTAGTCTAGATGAAGCATGTGTTAAAGCCATACATTTAGAGGATAGAGGAAAAAAAAAATCTTTTCCTAAATTTAAAAGTAAGCAATCTAAAGTTAAACATTCTAAAGGGCAAAGTTATGGAAAGGGTAAACAAAAATCCACTATTACTATTCATAAAGAAGAGGGTAAGCCATTTTGTAATCATTTCAATAAAATTCATGATGAGTCTAAGTGTTGGTAATTACATCTTGAGTTAAGTCATTTTAACAGGTCTAAAAATAAAGATAAGAAATCTAATACTATAGTTCAAGATCTAGGTTCAGACTCTATGGATGAAACTAAGATCAAAAATATGAGTATGTAGAATTGTTCTCCTCTTTCTAGCACTAAGTCATCTAATGTTGCTTCCTCTTCAAAATAAAAATATGTGCATGATGATTAGAAAAAAAATGAGTTGTTTCACATTAGGCTTGTTGCAAAACATAATAAGATTAACACTCTATTTGATAGTGGATCACAGACAAATTTGATTTTTGAAGAGATTATTAAAAAGTTAGGCCTATAAACAACTCCCCATGTCAAACCCTATCCACTTGGTTGGGTGTGTGATGATGAAAAATTGCAAGTAACCAAAACTTGTAGATTGAAATTTGTCATCGCATCCAAATTCATGGATGAATTTGATCTAGATATAGTCCCTTTGGACATATGTGACATTATTTTAGGAAGTCCTTATCTTTATTATATAAAAATAATATTCTATAGTTAGGAGAATAAGTAAATGCTTGTTAAGGATGGAATTAAATATATAGTCAGAGCACCTCATGTTAAGATGAGTCTTTCCTTGGTTACAACAGTGAAAATGAAAATACTAGTCAATTCAAGCAAGAATTTTTGTTTCATGTTGTTTAAATATAAGGAAAAAGAATATTCCCAAACTATGGAAAATTGTGATCCTAAACATAAGAAAGAATTAGTTGAAATCATTTCTAGTAATGATGACGTGTTTTAGGATCCCAAAGGGTTACCCCTTAAAAGGTGAGTTAAACATGAAAATCAATTATTTTAGGATTCTCCTCTCCCTTACATTTTCATGTACAAGTTATCAATTGTGGAAAATGAGGGAATTAAGAATTAGGTAATGGAACTTTTAGAAAAGGGTGTTATTCATCATAATACATCTCATGTTGGTTTACCTATCATTTTGGTGCCAAAGAAAGATGGAAAATGGTGAATGTGTGTTTATTTATATGTTTTGAACAAAATTGTTATTAAGAATCATTACCCTCTTCCTCATATTTATGATTTGATAGATCAGTTAAGAAATGCTATCTATTTCAGTAAGTTAGACTTGAAAAGTGGTTATCATTAGGTTAGGATTAATGATCATGAAATCTAGAAAACTAATTTTAAGATAAAACAAGGATTGTTTGAGTGGCTTGTCATGCCTTTTAGATCATGCAATGCATTGGCTACATTAATGTGATTGATGAATGATGTTTTTAGGCCATTCATTGATGATTTTATTACAGACTACTTAGATGATGTTTTGATCTTTAGTCAGTCATAGGAAGATCATGTGATTCATATTAGGAAAGTCATGGATGCATTAAGAAGGGAGAAAATTTATTTGAAATTGTCTAAATGTGAATTTGGCAAGACTTCTTTGGTTTACTTGGGTTATATTATAGGACATGGTGAATTGAAAATTGATCCTACAGAGGTGGAGGTTATAGTTTAATGGACTAAACCCAATAATGTAACTAAGGTTTTAAGTTTTCTTGGTGAATTAAAATATTATAAGAAATTCATTACTAATTTCTCACTTAGCATCACCCTTGCATTATTTGAATAGTACAAAATAGGTATTTCAGTGGGGAGGCAAGTAGCAAAATGCCTTTGACACTTTGAAGACAAAGATTAGTACTACTCCTATCTTGGCACTTCCTAATTTGCAATAGCCATTTTAGATCGAGATAGATGCAATTGATTATGCTATGGGAGCTATTATAATGCAAGGAAAGAAGCTAATATGCTATCATTCTGAGACCTTCACAGGTGTAGTAAGAAATTATCCAACTTATGATAAAGAATTGTATGCATTGGTTCAAAGTGTTAAGAAGTGGAAACATTACTTGATGGGTAATGAGATAGTAATACATATAGATCAGTAGCCCCTCTAGTATCTCTACTCACATTCTAAGCTAAAATAGTCTAGACATTTTCATTGGATGGGTTTCCTACAATAGTTTCATCTTGTGACTAGGTATAAGAAAGGTATCTAGAATAAAGTTGCTAACATGCTTTCTAGGCCTCTTATGGTAGTTGCATTTATCCTTTTACAACATAGTTCTTTGACTCATGAAAATTATAAATAATAGTATGTTAATGATGATGACTTTAAGGATGTGTAAAAAGACTTGATAAGTGGAAAATAGGTAGAAGAATAAGACTATCATGTGCATAATGGACTTTTATATCATTTTGGTAAGCTATGCATTCCTAAAAATGAAAGGGTGCACATGGTTAGGGAGGCACATAATTATCTTTTTTTTGTCATTTTGGAGTTGGTAAAATGGTTACACATTGAGAATGTATTGTTACTATCCATTTATATAGGAAAATGTTGCTAAATATCTCAAGTGGTGTGCTGCTTGTGCCATAAGCAAACCTAGTAATAGAAAATTGGGACTTTACACTCCCTTGCCTATTCCTATTAATCCCTAGGAAGGTATTTCCATGGATTTTGTATGGAGTTTGCCTATGTCATAGAGGAAACATGATTACTTATATGTGGTAGTGGATAAATTTAACAAGATGTGTGTTTTGATTCTTTACACTAAGCAGATTATAGAAGGTATGAGACACTTGTTCTTTCAACATGTATGGGTTTATTTTGGTTTCCTTACTTCTATTGTTTCTAATTAGGATTCTTGATTTCTTAGGGAATTTTGGTCAACACTATGGGAATTGATAGACACTAAGTTGAATAATAACACTGCATTTCATCCATAAACCAATGGTTAGATAGAGGTTATAAACTACAAAGTGGTACATTTACTTAGGGGTTATTACAGTAAACATCCCAAGTTGTGGGATGAGAATTTATTCTATATATAACATGATTATAACCATTCAATTTATTCTTCTACTATGAGATCTCTTTTTGAATCTTGTTGTGGATATTTACCTAAATCTCCTCTAGATGTTTGTTATGGATAGGATTCAGATACTAATGAATTTAAAGATGCTAGTAAAGCTAAGAAGTTCATTGAAAATATACATCAAGTACATTAGAATGTTCAAGATCAATTAGAGAAAAGTCATGAAAAATTAAAAGTAAGACATGACAAACATTGTGTTGATCACTAATTTTCTATAGGTGATTTGGTATGGCTTCACATCAGTATGGAAATGCTAATAGGTGAAGGTAAAAAGTTGAAACCAATTTGGTATGGTCCTTTCTAGATTATAGAAAAGATTGGTAAAAATGATTTAAAACTGGATTTTCCATCGTATATGTAGATTTATTTAGTTGTGAATGTGGAAAATTTGAAATTGTATGAGCCTTCAATGATTATATATCATGATGAGAGTGTATCTATTCCATCTGTTGATGATTTTGATCCTGAGTATCTAACATAACTGCAAGAAGATACAACACTTGATAGGAAGGTTTGAACTTCATGAAGGGGAGATGTTAAATATCTTCATGTTGGTCTCAAAGGGATGCACCTAAACAAGGCCAAGTGGATGGAAGCCAGAAGAGTGAGGGAGATATATCCTCATTTCTTTACCAATTAATCAACTTTTAGAGGTCCAAAATCTCTTGTGGGGAGGGTTGATCTAGGAGGATCTATATTTTTCTATAAAAAATAAGTCATAAAATAATAGGCAGATCATTGTCAAGGTGAAGGTTTCATCAAGATCTTTTTGATGCATTTTGTAGATCATAAAATAGATCCCATATGCACAAGTTATAACATGTGGAAGATTGAACTAGGCAAGTAAAAAAAATTAGGGTTTGGATGTTGACAAGTGGTAAGTTCTCAATAATTGATGAGTGAAAAACAAGTGGTGAAAGGAGATTAGACCACATGGTGGGTCCTCAAGCCACCACATGGCTTTGCACCATTCACTATGGTATAATTTTGTATATTATGTAATTAATTAAATTTCATGCCAAAGCCCCTACAAATTCCTTGTGACACCTCATACTTTCCATGTACATGCCACAAGACTCTATGTTCCATGCCACATTTCATTCCCTAACATCCATGTTTTATCCACCTAACATCCCATATACTTCCACAAATTTCCCATATGCCACCACTATTCCCACAAAATTAAAGATAATGCCAATCACTTGGAATTGTTTACCACAAATTTCATGGCATTTAAATACTTTTAAAAAACACCCATATCCCAAATGTGGGATAAAATGATATTCGTCAAGCCCAAAACCATTGGAGTGGGAGTCAAACCCTACACCCATGGATAAAAGGATAAGGGCCTGACCATTGCATCACAAATCTCAAACATTATATAAAGGGGATGAGTTTATATTTGAATCATGGTTTTTAGTGTTATTCCATGGAGATAATGCATGCATGAGAGTGATAAAGAGACGTAGAGATTTATAAAAGGCCTCAGACAATATAGTTTTGTTTTGAGAGTATCTCTCTGACAAATTAAATATTGTAAGATGAATTTGAATATTTATTAATATTGTAAAGTAATTTTTTATATAATTAATAAGGAGTAATCCCCCCATTGAAGTGGATTGAGAGATTTAGGCTTTATAGACGAACTCTGTTATCAAATCAAGTGTGGTATTTTTATCAAACTGTTCTATTTATTGCACTCTTAAATTTTGTCTATTTTAGATAATTAAAATCTAAATTTAATTCCATAATCATTTTAAAAGTCTTTTTTTATTAAATAATTAAAATAATGTTTTGATCCTTTACAAGTGTGTTTTATACTACTATGACACTTGTTTGATTATGATTTTAGATCAATTATAATACCCTAGCCACTTAGTTAGATCATATGCATCTCAAAAGTACTCAATTGATGTCATTTATAAATAATATACCATCAAGAATGACACATGGAACAAATTATAGTCTAAAATACATTCTTTGATCTTTGGTAAGGTCATGTGTATAATCACCAGTTTGAAATAAGATAACTGTGTCTCTATTCCAACTATTGGGAACCTCATGACTAGTTTGTTAATCCTCTTGTAACACAAAAACTATCTTACTATCAAATTCTAAGTTTATTTCTAGCTACTCACATAACCCTTTTCCTCTCACAAGCTTGGTGATCTTGATGTTAATGTCATAATCCATGACCTTAATTATCTATCCAACTCTCTTTTTACCTATGTCCTTATTCAATAAGAACTCATTCATAATTGAGTGTGAAACCATTGTCTGTATTTTATTGTTTGAAAGTACATGTCTAAAAAATTTAAGTTCCCTTTTGACAACAAGGACTTAATTTTACACATAACTATACCTTATATCATAATACTTAAGTGATCAAATAAAAAAGGCAATGGGATACTCCATTATATTACTATTTTACTGCACTAGTATTTTTGATATACTCTCATTCCCCTCAAAATCATAAAGAATAAAGTCCCTATCACAGCATGGGTTTAAAATAGTAGGGAATTAAGAAATTGTTCTTTTGATTGATCAAAATTATCCTTACCTTATATTAAATAGATGAAGGTAGCATTCTTAATTAGCATATAAATGAGATGTTTGACCAAAGTAGCTAAGTCTGGTATGAACCTTCTTATAAAGTCTATCTTACCCAAGAATATTTGGAGACCCTTCTTGTGGCTTAAAAGTGGAAGATCCAAGATTCCTTCCACGATTTTAATATTAAATTTAAGGCCATATTTGGAAAAAAACAAACCCCAATAACTTTCCTTCATAGATAACAAACACACATTTGTTTAGGGTTCAAGGATACTCCAAACTCTGTACACCTATCAAAGACTTGCCTCAAATGATCTAAGTGATCAGGTACATGCTTGGATAAAATATTTATATAATTTAAATGCACCAAGATCACATAATTTATAATCCCCCTAAATTCCATATCATATCCATTTCGGAGGTTGAAATAGAATTGGTCAAATTAAAAGGTATATTTTTGTAAGCAAAGGTACTCCATTCTATGGTAAAAGCTATTTTTAATTGATCATATTATTTCACAAGTATATGATTATACCCTAAATAGCCATCTAAGAGTGAAGAAATTTTATCCACTACTAATATTTGAAGGATATAATCCATAGGTGGAAGGGGATAATGATCTTTGAGGGATGTTTTATTAAAGTCCCTAAAATCAACACATAGCCTAATCTCCCCATTCTTCTTTCTAACTAGGACTAGGTTAGCCACCCAAGAGGAATGATTAATAGAGAATAAAATGTTGGATTATATTAGTTTATTTATCTCTTTTCTCATAAAGGGTTTATGCTTGGGGTTTATTGGTCTCTGCTTTTGCCTAATTGGTTTTGCATTGGGGTCTAGATCAATGGTGTGTTGGGATAAGTTTGTGTCAAAACCTCTAAGGTATTAATAACTCCAAGAAAATATGTCATCATATCTCATATAGAGATTAATAAATTCTTCCTTTTTATATTGAGTGAATACCTTACTAGCCTTAAAAACTTTAACATTAGAGATGGATATTGTTTCATAGTTCTCATTATTGATTGCCATATTCATATTCTCACCTTTGAGTTGATCATCTAAATTTAATATGTTTTCTAAAGTGACCAACCCCTTATGAAACTTGTTAAATTTTAATTGAATAATCAAATCCTCATATTTATCTTGAAGCCTATGCTATATTTTGGCTGAGAATTATATCTCCTCTGGTATAAAGTTGATGATTTTCTTATCATTTTTTAATAGTTGACAACTAATATTATTATCAGGAACTATAGGTCTAACCACCATCTTGACAAGCTATTTTGAGTCTTTCATAATATCATAAGGGAGGTTATATTGAGATATGATGGTATAAATCCTATAAACATAAACATTTTTTGTTCTTAGTATATCTTTAATTTTGAAGACATCAAAGCCTTTAATGAGATTTGACACTCTATGCTTATAGGACTTCAAAAAGCTACTATTGGTTGCATTTTGGACTCGAACCATATTTAAAACCATATCACTATCACCAAAAACTTTAATCACCTTTATTATTATTTTAGGTGCCAACTAGAGGCCTTAGATTAATGTTTCATATTTAGCTACATTGTGAGTACAATTGAATTATAGCCTATATGAAAAAAAGTACCTTTGATTTTGAGGGGATATCAGCAAAATAATTACACCAGTACCATTTATTCTAATTGAACCATAAAAATACAACTTCCATGTACCTCAAATATCCTTTTTTGACCTTAGATTATTTGGTATAATAGATTACTCTTCAAGGATATAATAGGTGCCCAATCTGATCTCTTCTGCATGATCATCTAGACCAAATACATAGTGGTAATTTTCCCACTCATCAAGTAAGATATATAAAAACTCCTCTAAAGTTTTGGTATCCTCATGAATAATAACATTTTACTCTTTATCATACATGGTACAATTCAGCTGGACTAGACTAGGGGAAAATGGCTTAATGCAGTCTCTAGAAATAGGCTTAGATTTTATGGTTACTTTGGTCCCATACCTAGTCCTAAGAAACATATGTGACTAATTTTAGGATAGATTCACATATATATTTTTAATCAAATCCTTATAAAGGCATATATAAAAATAAGGAGGGAAGTCCATGACTGAAACATCTTGAGAGATGGAGAGGCTTTTGCAAGCATGTATGGTAAGATTCAATTTCTTAATGATGCCAATTATTTTAAAAACTATACCATATATTTGGATAACTTCTTTTATGGTTGTATTTCATTCTAAACCTATCAATTCAATAATATTATTAGGTATAATTAGTTTATTTGCACCAAAATCAATCATGCAATTATGCACAAGGTGATTACCAATAATCAAGGAGATGTAAAATGTAGGAGGTTCATTGATCTTGGCACTATCTCTTTTTGGTTGGCATAAGTTGGTAGGAATAAATATAGTACTTTATTTGATTACATGAACAATTTAGATTAAGGCCTCTTTCAATAAGTCTCTTTTGATAGGAACGGAGGGAACCTCCCACATAGTGACATTTAGGTTTGTTCTCTTCATTTCCTCAACTATGTTGAAAGGGGTTTGTCCTTCTTTTGATTGAAATTTTTGAACAAAAACATATTATATTTTGTATTCATTGATTTGAGTCCAAGTTTACTTTTGAACAACTTGATTTTATTGTATTTGAGGTGTCCCAACAACTAATTTATCCTTGGTAGCTTCACAAGGGGCTTGGGAAGTAGGAACTTGACTAAATGAGGAAGATGGCTCTCCCTCAATTGCTCTTTTTTTAGAACTTGTACTAGAAACCACTAGATTGTTTCCTTTTCTTGGTAATTCATTCTGATTCATGGCACACAATTCACTCTCTATCATTTCCTTGATATTAAAATTCATGTAAATACACTCACAACGTAATAATCTAAACTCAACACTTAAGTAAATGTAATCAAATATGATATACTTTCACAAATCCCATACATGTATTGACACGCATATAATTTTATTTTAACTAAAAAATTATAGATTGCCTTAGATGTTAAAATATAAATAGATCTTTGACATGCAAATAAAAACTCAAAAATATTTCAAACACACACATGTATTGAACACACTAAATTTGCAACTTCATGAATATTTCATGCAACATTTGAATAAAATCACCCTCATTAAACCAAATGGTTTTCATCCTCTGATTTATAAATCAATGGGTTTCCATCCCTTGATCACCAATAACCAAAGGGGTTTCATCCTTGAATCCTATTGTTGAAGCACAAGTGCAATAATTTGTATAAATTGGTTATAATGGTAAATGATCCTCAAAAATAGAAGTAGGGCATATTAATACCCAAGAGGCCAAATAGGTGTTCCAAAATTAGAATTTATTACTTTTTGGTGAAAGTGAAATGAATTTGAAACATCCACTAGTTTTCAACTTAATCCACATGCCCAAAATTTACTAAGATCTTGATTTTTCCTACTTTTTCTTCTATTTCTAAACTTGACCAAAAATGTTCCACTTAACTAGAGGATAAGACTTAAACATGATTTAGTAAGTTTCCTTGAGTGCATATCATTATCCTTTCTTAAAAGTCAATGCTCCATTTAGAAAGTTTCATTAAAAACTCAACATTAACTCCACCTAGAAAACCACACCCCAAGTCGGATGATGACTCATCATTAAGATTATTCCACTAATTACTTGGCCTCTTTAATCAAAATTTGGAGTTAATGAATAATATAAGCCCAAATAATTAAATTTGACTTTCCTTTTCCCATCTCTAATCCCAAGAAATATTGGAATGGGAATTTTCCTTGAAATATCAAATTAATTAAAAAGGGGACATGTTAATTTTTCCCTTCCCAAAATTGCTTTTCCAAAAAAAAATACAACCAAAGGTGCTCAGAGTTCATTATCCCATTCTGTGGAATCCAACCATGGGGCCCATATAATCTGGAACCTATACCTATCAAGTGAGATAGATTTTTTGAAATATCACTACAATATATATGTGTCCTAACATCCCAAAAACCCTTGTGCCACACATGTAATTTGATCACCCTTTTGAAGTACAACTTAACTTTATGAGAATAAATTTCAAATAAATATACATGACTCACAAAATCATAAATGCAAACCTTCAGAAGATTCATGATGCAAGGCATAATTTTACATTTACATCCTTGACTTGGGTCAAGTAATGAAAATATGATTGGGTTAACTCTTTCGATCTAAATATTACTAATAGCCCAAGTACATCTCAAGAAATATTCAACATGCATCTATTTCACAACTTTGATATACACAAAAACATCTTGTTTGAGACCCCACTAAGAGAATATTTATCTATCTATCTATGGTTTTAAAATAAACCTGAATGTCCCATTATTGATGTATTATAAAAATCTCTCAAAATATTCTCCTTCACTTTGGATTAAAAAACTACGAGGATTTTTTTTATATTAATTATGGGGCCCTCCATCACTACAAATCCATTTTCTCTCACATTCCCATCAAAGAGGCTAGTTTCAAATGTGTTTTAAACATACTCCTCCATGATAGAAACATTATAATTGGTAGAAATAATGGCAGAATAAAATAGAGTAGGTATCCTAGGAAGAGCATCAATTATTTCACTCCTTTTCCATTTAATGTACTCTCTATCAAAATAATAATATTGGAGCTTACTCACCCATAAATTCAAAATATGAGGAGATGTCTTCACCCCACATCTTTCACAAGCAAATAATTGTTGGAACTTAACCAAAGCATGTATGATGTACAACATTCCTTTGCCTAATTCTTTGAACTTACAACCTTCAAATGTTGTGCGATGCCCCTTCTGAACTAATACCAATCCAAGTAATTCTATTACATATTCAAATTATATAACAAAATAGAGGTGATAATTCTAAAATAAAAAGTATAGGACATGAAATCATTACCTCCTTAGGATTATCAAAATTTTATTGCCTGATTTGTGTCCGTGTAAAATCCTCCTTCTTTGTCATATCAGTCAAGGTTTCTACTAGATGTGAAAACCCCTTAACAAGTATTATTTTATAAATATAATGGACAAATATTTATTTAAATCATTTTAGGTAATAGGTGAATCCAACATAGTCTAGATCTTATGTTGATAAACATGCACATTGATGATATGATCCAAGTACAATATCCCTATCACCCGAAACTCACATTCAAATTATTTTACAAAGAGAGCTTATTTCTATATAATTTCAAGGAATATATCAAAATACTTTAAATGATCCTCCCAAGTCTTATTATATATAAAAATTTTATTAAATAAAATTAAAACAAATCTTCTCAAATGATTCCTAACTACCTAATTCATACGTGACTGGAAGGTAGATGGTGCATTTGCCAAACTGAAAGGCATGACCAAAAACTCAAAATGTTCCCAATGACATATTAATATTTCCCAAGGAAACTCCTCTTCCCTTATGAATATTTGATGGTAATGTGACCTCTAATAAATCTTTGAATAGTGCACCACCCCATACAATTTATCAATGATCGCATCCATCCTAGGAATGGGGTATCTATCTTTGATGGTCTTTTTGATCTCCTCTTTGTAACTCCTTGGGTGGTATTAAGATGTGGTAATGATAGTATTATATCTTTATCCCCACTCTATGATGTGCTTGAGTATTCCATCAAGTGGTAACCCTATGGACGAACTGGTAGGCATCACCAATCAACTTGATGACAATGAAACTTGGATTTTTTGGAAAAGCCTTTCCATATTTCTTGTTGTAACCAATTGTGAAGATACATTTGATATTCCATTTATAAATACCTCCTTCCCATTAGATCTAAATTTTAATTCCATAATTTTATGATTTTTTAGTACTCCCACAAAGAATGGATCTACTACACACCCAAAACCACATCAATATCACTTAAACCAACAACATAAAAATCATCATAAACCTTAAGGTCTCCAAGGGATAGGTTAAGATTATAAATCTTCTTATTGCATGGTGTTTCATATCCATTAGATACATTAAATATTTCAACCACCTCAATTCTCCTTCTTCCTTCATCAATAAAATTGTAGTTATCCCCACTATCAATAAACATGGTCATTCTTAATCCACCAAGATCTCCATAAACTTTGAGAGGATGGTATCTATGTGCTATGGAGAGGGATGAAAGTGTGATATAATTAGATTCTTCCTTTTATCCCTCTTCACTTATTTTTAATGTGGTGGGTATCCTTTCAATAACAATATCCCCTTCAAACTTTAGTAACAAGTATTTCAAACAAGAGATGGGATCCCATACTCTTAAACATATTTGAACTCTTTCCTCCTTATGGTATTTCATAATGAAAACAAACTTGCACATTAGTTATTGATTTATAAGTTTTTTCAAGATGAAAACCAACATTAGTATCCTATGTCACACTTCTCTCAGGGGCATGTCTCCCAATAAGGTCATTGAGAGATTCTTCCTCATAAAATATTTAATTCAAGACACTCCTTTCATTTTCATCTGAATGATATAAATGTATATTTTTTTTTTTTATACTTATGAAGCCATAAAACCCTCATCGTGATGACAAAAAATAAGTTTCTCTCCTTCAAATGTATCAATATCTTGTAAATCACCCTTATGTAGCATGGATTTAATCTTTTGAATATTGATGGGTGAATTCTAAATAAGAAAAAAATTATCACTTACAAATTTTCCAAGTGATATTTCATCCTTGACTTTGCTGATATAATTATTTTATTGATTTATAACCTTAGAAGGCATTAAGTTATCAAGTTTCATACCTATTAAATGCATGGAAGATTCATCCAAGTTTTGATTTCTTTCACTTGAACATATGATTTACCTTCATTATCCACCATCACAAAAACTTTCCCAACCTTTTTCTTGGAGATTTATAATGATGATGTCATAGTGGTGTTATGGAGATGCTCTGGTGAGTGGTTGAAGAGCCTTGATATTCCATGTGATAATGACAAAGTGTGAAATGTGATTGTTCTTGTACACTTGAAGGATTGATTGGTTAATCTTAAATGTTGTTATTGCTTGAGATGTTTAGGGATAAGTATAGAGTTTGGATCATGTGAAAGAGGTCACTAAGATGTTATCTATGATTTAAGATATTATATTCATAATTGAAATTCATGTGGTTTATCATAGTTTTTATATAGACACATTGGGTCCAGTGGTAGAAAATTTGAGTTGGCAGTTTGATGACATCACCTTTTCCATGTGGGAAGGAGTTAAGGGGAGTTGGTTATATAGTTCTGATCACTATAGTCCCTAGTTGTTTTGTGGAAAATATCAAATCGTGTCTAAGCATAATTAAATATATGAGGGTACAAACTTATATTCTAAGATAGATTTCACTATTTTACCATAGCCAAATGTGTAAAATGGATAGAAAGAGTCGAGTAAGCAATTTGATGATAGAATATCTCACAGTTGTGGGTGTTTCAAGTGAAGGTGATCATATGGGTTTTTGAGTTTTGGACCTGTAGAGTAAAAATTTACTCTATGTTGCATTCTATTTTTCAACTGCGCATTGCCAAATTTTGTCCTCGCATTCATTGGTCTGAGATGTGAAGTCATGATACAGATTACAGGCTCTATTTTCCTTTTGATTCATTTTTGCCTAAGTATTGAAGTCGAGCAGAAGTTGCCAAGTGTCGATGTCTGAGGCATCCCTTCTCAGTAGAAACTACCAAGTGTTGTAGTCTAAGGCACCTTCTATATGTTCTGTGAGTTGGTTAGAATGTGCCACATGTCTCATAGTGGCTTAGTGGAACGTGCCAAGTGTCATCGTTCACAGTTTCATATCGGCACCTGCATTTCATCTCTTTCTAGTGAAAGGTTTCAAAAGCTAAGTATCAAGATCAGGTGGAAAGCACCAAGTGGTAGTCGCATAAGGTCTCCATATTGCTTTTCTAAAAGCAATGGAAGCTACCACGTAGTCTAGCAAAAGAAAGTGGAAGCCACAACGTGTTGTGGTCTAAATTATTGTCATCTTTGCTTCCCTGATATAACAAAGACTGTGGTGGGTCCCAAGTTTTGTTTCTTAAGTGAGCGAAAGCCGCTAGGTGTCATTATCCATGTAAATGTGAAACAAGACCCAAATTGTTTCTATGGTATAAATACAAGCAGCAAAGACTTCCATGTGTCATCTTCCACAGGTTTCTAAGAAGGCAAATACAAGTAGTAGAGATCACCATGTAACCCCAGATAAGAGAAGTGGAGATTGCCACGTATCTTTAGTAAGAGCAGTAGAGTTTGCCACCTGTCCTATGCTCCTTTTCAAAGTTGCTCAGGTTAGAAATGTAGTGAATCTTGTTTTCTTTTAAGCTGTTGAATTTTTGAGGAAGCAGATAATGACAAGTGTCAAAGGTAAAACATGGTTGGGCAAAGACACAAAAGAGTATAAGTTACGTGGAAAGTGCCGCATGTCTTTAATAGGTGCTACGAAACATGACAAGTGTCTTCCTCTGGTGTTTGCTAAAGTAATAAGAGGAAATTGGCTAAGTGTCATCTATCATTCAAGAGAAGGGAGCGTCTTGCAATCTATTTTAGCCAATGAATTGCCAGAAGATGAAGCATTCCAGAATCTATAAGATATCTTCTGTTAGGCACAGTTAGTGAGGGAAGATTTGATTTGGGACGTTAGATTGAGAACAAGCAGACAATCAAGAATGGATTCAAGGCTATAAATAAGGGAACAGAGATCACCAGAGAGATCATCCATTATTAGATATATAATTTTTGAGAGAGAATTATTGTAACAAGTTTAGACTTTCTAGAGCTGTGGCTAAGTAATATCATTTGCTTTTGTCTCATTTTCTTGAATTGAAAGCTTTATATAACTATATGTGTTTCTGTGCCTTTTGTATGACTGGAAGATTAAAATAAGAAGATTGAACCCTATGCCTTTGTTGATATTATCATTTTCATTTGAAAAATTAGTCTAAACTGTAGATTTTCTAGAGTTGAGATTAGGAATGTCATTTGCTTTTGTCTCATTTTCTTGAGTTGGAAGGTTTACATAATTGTACATGTTTCTTTGCCTCTTATGTGATTATAAAATTCAAATAAGAAGATTGAACCCTATGCCTTTGTTGACATTTTTAGTATCTTAGCAAAAGAAGTCTATGCTATGAGCCTCTGTTTCTATTGTTTCAATCTTTTACATTAATCATGCACTTTTTTGCTCTTAAATTTAAATGAATCCTACATATAGTCTCACTGTGCTCAAGATTAAGGTTGAATTACATTCAAGTGCATTGCCATAGATTAGATTTCCTTTCTTGCATTGTGTTTCTGATTTAAATTCCTATCCCTTTTCCCAGTATGTACTCAATTTAAAGAAGAACCAGCTTCTCTAAAATCTGGAGGTTGTTTCAAGATGCAAGTCCCATATCTTGAAACTTCCCATTGTTTTTGATTAGAATCAAGCACAATTTTAAATCATCAATAGTTTTTGGCAAGCCCAATGGGACCAATCTTGAAGTCTCTTTCAAGATCATATGAACCAAAGAGCTATGAGAAGTCATGACTGACCAATAACCAGATCATAATCTGCTACAAATCTAGGTATTCTTTTGCCACCTTTAGTAACAAGTCCAAGAAGAAGAGCTAACTAGTTTATACCAATGCCCAGAGCCAATATGGGAGACCCTATACCCCCAAGAAATTATGTAAGCTAAAATACTGGTAGTCTAGTAGTCCTCCCAATACCACCAGCCATTTGGGACCCTATCCCAGTGAATGCCCTAAAAGCTCTACCTAAATTCAGTGGGCAAGACTCTAAAACACCTGATGAACATCTTCAAGATGTATCAGATGTCTGTGTTATACATGTTGTCACACAACAAAATGTGGCCATAAGATTATTATCAACTTATTTTAAAGGGAAAGCTTTAGAATGGTATAGGTCCCTGACCCCAAATACCATTTCTACATGGGATGAGCTCAGAGATCTTTTCTTTGAAAGATTCGTAGAGAAGGGTGATAAGTCTTCTTTATTACAATAGTTAATTACCATTCAAAGAGGACCACAAGAAGCCATGACTGACTTCAATTCTAGTTTTCAAAAGACTTGGGAAAGAATCCTTGTTATGGCTAGACCATTACCAGGTGTGGACATAGTGTTTTATCTTAAGGGTTTGAATTCAGATATATCTATTATGATTTAGTCACTTAGAGGACACACTTTACCAGAGGCTTATGAATATGCAGTCAGAGCTGAGAACAATTTAATAGATGCTGGAAAGTTACTTTCAAGGCCTCCCATGCCCATGTTCCTAGAAATTTCCTTGCCATTACCTTAAGAAGTCCCTAAATCTGTAATCCCACCTATGTTTATGTACACTTACCTTCAACCATCTGCTAAAGAAATTGTTCGTACTCAGTCATCTGAGCTAGATGATATCAACAATATCCTAAGGACATTTTCTAATGAGCTGATCAATATAAAAAGATAGTAGAATACTTTTTCCAGGCCTCCATATCAAGGCTACCAAGGAAACAAATTTTCATCTTAGTCAAACCAATATCAGGGTCCTCTAGGACAAAATAATCATCTGCCAGTAAACCAATTGGTTGCAGTCTGCACACCCTCACAGACCATTCCTCCCAATTCAAATAGGGATATTATTCCAGGGCAAAATAAATATGTAGATAACACTAATGCCTGGTGTTTCCCTTGTAACAATGCTCATGCACCTAGAGATTACCCTATGGGTAATCTAAAACAAAAGGTGGTGGGGCAAAGAAGAATGGATGGTAAGTTTTCAAGTTCCAGTGATAATCAGGCCTACCAGCCTCCTGGTATGTATAATTTAGTACTAGTGGCTCATATGCAAGGGATATCCTTGCAACAAGAGGAAGAAATAACCCCAAAATATGCTTTGTTCTCATGGGTTGAAGATGAAGAATTAGTTTTCTTGAATGAAGTATCTACCTCCAAAAAATCAGTGGTGCAATCAAACTACTATACTAGATCAAAGAGAAGAATGCTGGAACAGCCTAAAGTTGTAAACAATAAAGCTATAGAGAGTCCTTCATTTTAAAATCATCAACACATAGCTGTTAGATAAGAAATGCTTTAGCTAGTGCAGAATCAAGAAGTTCTTGAACAAGTTCAAAGAAAGACAAGATATCCTAATCTTCCAAGAATTCAAAAATTTGGACCAATGGATGTGGTAGATTAGCTGAAGATGACCCTAGCACAAGTATCAATTTGGGACATGTTAGCTATTCCTAAACAGAGAACATTATTACAACAATCTCTTCAAAATCAAGCAACACCTAGATATACTGAAGGATCTGCTGATAAAAGAAAGCTCAAAGACACAGTTCATCTACAGACAATAGCCATAGCGAATAATGCATCAGAGGTAAGCAAATCCAAACTAGATCCTTTCTATTCAACTAAGATAGGTGACTGGATTAAGCATAATCAAGGAAAAGAAAACAACCAGTTGTTAGCTATGACGCATAGTGACCTATATGAAAATTATAATTCTACTGGTTTGGGCACTTATGTTATTTTTGATGAGGACCTTGAAATCCTGAATGTTTTAAGGAAAGAAATGCCAACTAATCAAAGATCCAGAAAGAATTTAGAGATCTGGACTTTAAATTTTGATGGGGCCAAAAGTAAGAATGGTGTTGGAGCAAGAATTTGTCTTACTGCTCCAAATGGTGAATTTTTTTAAGGGCTATCCATTTTCAATTTGCTTGTACTAATAATGATGCCGAGTATGAATTCTTAGTGCATGGACTCCTATTAGCCAAGAAAAAGGGAATAAAGAATCTAATAGTAAAAGGAGATTCTGAATTAGTAGTAAAGCAAATTAGAGAAAAGGCAATAATAAAGAATGTCAGAATGAAATCCTATAAGCATAGAATTTGGGACTTAATATAAGATTTTGAAGCTTTTAATATTGAAGTAGTTCCTAGGATTCAAAATTCTAAAGCTGATAGGATGGCACAAATTGGTTCATAGTTTGATATAGCAACTAAACTATTAGTTAACAATCAGTTAGTAAAGGTTATAGTAAAGCCAACTATCCCTGATAATGATGAGAATTGGTAAGTATTTGAGAATGATTCTCAAGTACTCTCATTCTTACAACACTCAGGGGAATTTGCTGATCAATTGCAACCAAAGATGGAAGAAGCATATGGGGATCAAATCATATAATTAAAGAACAATAAGCTTCCCAAAGGTTTAATCACTTTAGAAAGTCTTTTTGATCTCGAAGATGTAAGCCTGGAGAAGAAAAGGTTCCAAGCAAGCAAAATAGATTATTCTAAAATAGAAGTAAGTGAAGGGAAAAAGTTAAAGTTGGAAATTCTACAACTCAAAAAGAGAAGGAAAGACTAATTGAATTATGTAAAAAATATGATAGAGTCATAGCCTAGAGTTATGAAGACCTTCATGGATATAATAGAGACATCATTCAATAGACAATAGAAATGACTAAAGGATCTAAGCCTATTAGACAAAAACAAAGGCTAGTGAATCCAAGAATTGAGCCTCTAATGGTAGATGAGTTGCAATAACTTTTAGATTCTAAAATAATTTTTCCAATCAAACACTCAACCTGGGTATCAAATCTGGTACCAGTTAGGAAAAAGAATGGTGATATAAGACTTTGTGTAGATTTTAGAGATCTAAACAAAGCATCCTTGAAGGATCACTATCCCTTTCCCTCCATAGTATAAATTCTACAAACTGTGGCTGGATCAGAGAGATTTTCTTTGCTAGATGGTTTCTTTGGATACAATAAAATTTGGTTGGCTAAATAAGATCAACACAAGACTACTTTTACTACCAAGTGGGGAATATTTGCATATGCTAAGATGCCATTTGGCCTATCAAATGCTGGAGCCACTTTTTAGAGAGCTATGGATGTTACATTTAGGGAACTGATAAATAAAATAATCTTGATTTATCTTGATGATCTTACTATTTTTTCAAAGAATGCTGCTGATCATTTTGATCATTTAGAAGCCATGTTTAAAAAATGTCAAGAGTTTGGAATATCCTTGAATCCTAAGAAATGCATCTTTGCAATTCCTCAAGGCAAATTATTGGGACACATAGTATCTAAAGAAGGAGTTTCCATAGACCCAGAAAGAGTGGTAGCTGTAATGAACTTACCTCTTCTAGTAAATAAGAAAGTGATTCAATCTTTCTTAGGAACAATAAATTTTGTTAGTCGGTTCATATCTAATTTTGTAGGATTAATAAGACCAATAACACTCTTGTTGAAAAAATACCAAATTTTCAAGTGGACTACGGAAGGAAGGCAAGCCTTTGAAGAGGTCACGAAAGCTATTTCAATAGCTCTAGTACTTAGAAACCTAGATTTTTCTAAGCCTTTTGTAATGTATGTATATGGAGGAGAGCTCAGTATTGCTATTGTTTTAACACAGAAGGATGATAAATAGGAGTGAGAACATCCAATAACATTTTTATCAAGGACTTTTAGAGAATATGAAACTAGATATAATTTTGTGGAAAAACAAGAATATGCCATGGTAAAAGCTCTCAAAAAGTTTAGGCATATAGTATCAAGAAGTAAAATTCTAATACTTGTAGTACATCCAAGTGTCAGAGAATACATCATGGAAGGGGAAATTACTAAAAAAAGAGCAAACTGGATAACTAAGATCCTAGAATATGATGTAGAAGTCAAACCCAATAAATTAGTCAGAGGTAGGGGTTTGTGCCAATATACGACTCAAGAGCTTGAAAATATGATACCTGAAGAAACAAATTTAGGAACAAAAGAAGAAATTGTATTGAGAATACAAGAAGTTGATCAAGAATCCTGGGTTACAGATAGGATTCATTTTATGGAAAATGGGATTTACCCAAGAGAACTTCCTCAAAATAAAAGAAGATACTATAGGATGTAAGGAGTTCATTTTTTTTTAATCGAACAAGTTCTTTTCAGATGAAATTCTGATGGCAAATTGTTAAGATGTGTAGAAAAGGATAAGGCTAAGAAAATACTACATGAAATGCATCATGGAGAATCACGTGGACATTTTTTTGCAAAGACCACAACTATCAAGATAAGTGAAGTAGGTTATTTTTGGCCTACTTTATTTACATATTATTATCAGTTGGTTAAAAAATGTCAATCTTGTCAATATTATGTAGGGATGAGAAGGAATGCAGCAATGCCTCTTAGTCCTATAATTGTAGATGAACCTTTTGCTCAATGGGGTCTTGACTTCATTGGAATGATAAATATAGTATCTAACATGGGTCACAAATGGATCTTAATAGCCACATATTATTTCACTAGATGGACCAAGGTAATCCCGCTCAAGGAAGCAATAGAAAATGTGATCCTAGACTTTCTAGGGAGTATCACTACTCATTTTGGGGCTCCTCGCACCATAATTTCAGATAATGCTAAAGCATTTTTAGGGTCTAAAGTATCCAAATTTGCATTAAAGCATGGAATATATCTAAAAAATTCTTCTAATTATTACCCTTAGGGTAATGGTTTGGTAGAATCAACTAATAAGAACCTGATTAGACTCATCAAAAGAATAGGGGCTGATCATCATAAGGAATGGCATAAAGTGCTTAATTTAACACTGTGGGCTGATAGAATTATGCCTAAATAGGTGATAAAAATGTCCCCATATGAATTGGTATATGGGAAACCTACTATAATTCCCCTAAGCTTGGAGATTCCTGCTCTCTAGCTAATCAATTAGATTGAAATTGAAGAAAATGGCCCCATGCAGGTCAGATTAGCAGAACTTCTAGAAGTTTAGGAAAAGAGAAATGCAGCACATGATTCATTGATAAAACATCAAAAAATAGTTAAAGACTATTTTGATAAAATAACTTCAAATCCTCATTTCGAAATAGGCTCAATTGTTTTAAAATGGGATGCAAGAGCTGCCAAACTAGGTCAACACACCAAGTTTGAAGCAGTATAGACTGGCCCTTATAGAATTCAGGCATGTAAACAACAAAATTTGTTTGAGCTAGAAATGATGGAAGGTGAACCTAAAGATTCTTATAAATGGAATCTATTTGAAACATTTTAGTTAAAACTATGTTTTTTAATAATTTTGGATCATGCAGGAGTTGTGGTTTCTTTTTAAGCAGGCTCAAAAGTCCTTGTGGTCACCTATAACTATAGAGTAAAAATTTACTCTATGTTGCATTCTATTTTTTAGCTGTGTGCTGCCAAATTTTATCCTCGCATTTGTTGGTCTGAGATGGCAAAGTCATAATATAGAGCATGGGTTCTATTTTCCTTTTGATTCATTTTTGCCTAAGTTTTGAAGTCAAGTAGAAGTTGCCAAGTGTCGACGTTTGAGGCATCCCTTCTCAGTAGAAACTAGAAAGTTTTATAGTCTGAGGCACCTTTTATATGTTTTTTGAGTTGGTTAGAATGTGCCACGTGTCTCATAGTGGCTTAGCGGAATGTGCTAAGTGTCATCATCCATGGTTTCATATTGGCATCCACATTTCATCTCTTTCCAGTGAAAGGTTTCAAAAGCTAAGTATCAAGATCAGGTGGAAAGCACCAAGTGGTAGTCACAGAAGGTCTCAATGTTGCTTTTCTAAAAGCAACAAAAGCTACCATGTACTCCAGCAAAAGAAATCAGAAGCCACCACATGCTGTGGTCTAAATTATCATCATCTTTGCTTCACTGATATAGTAAAGACTGTGGTGGGTCCCAAGTTTTGTTTCTTAAGTGAGCGGATGCTACCAGGTGTCACTGTTTGTGTAAATGTGAAATGAGACCAAAATTGTTTCTATGGTATAAATACAAGTAGTGGAGACTACCACATGTCATCTTTTGCAAGTTTCTAAGAAGGCAACTATAAGTAGTGAAGATCACCACGTAACCCCAGATAAGAGAAGCAGAGATTGCCACAGATCTTTAATAAGAGCAATGGAGTTTGCCACCTGTGTTATGTTCCTTTTCAAAGTTGCTCGAGTAAGAAATGCCATGAATCTTTTTTTCTTTTAAGCTATTGAAGTTTTGAGGAAGCAGATAGCGACAAGTGTCAAAGGTAGAACATGGCTAGGCAAAGACACAAAAGAGTATAAGTTACGTGGAAAGTCTCGCGTGTCTTCAATAGGTGCTACAGAACACGACAAGTGTCTTCCTTTGGTGTTTTCTAAAGTAATAAGAGGAAATTGGCTAAGTGTCACCTAGAATTCAAGAAAAGGGAGCATCTTGCAATATTTTTTAGCCAATGAACTGCCAGAAGATGAAGCATTCCAGAATCTATAAGATATCTTTTGTTAGACACAGTCAATTAGGGAAGATTTGATTTGGGACGTTAGATTGAGAATAAGCAGACAATCCAGAATGGAGTCAAGGCTATAAATAAGGGAACAGAGATCATCAGAGAGATCATCCATTATTAGATAGAGAATTTTTGAGAGAGAATTATTGTAACAAGTTTAGACTTTCTAGAGTTGTGGCTAAGTAATATCATTTGCTTTTGTCTCATTTTCTTGAGTTGAAAGGTTTATATAACTGTACGTGTTTCTACACATTTTATATGATTGGAAGATTCAAATAAGAAGATTGAACCCTTTGCCTTTGTTGATATTATCTGTGTCATTTGCAAAAGTAGTCTAAACTGTAGATTTTCTAGAGTTGAGATTAGGAATGTCATTTTCTTTTGTCTCATTTTCTTGAGTTGGAAGGTTTACATAACTGTACGTGTTTTTGTGCCTCTTATGTGATTGGAAAATTCAAATAAGAAGATTGAACCCTATGCCTTTGTTGACATTTTCTGTATCTTAACAAAAGAAGTCTATGTTGTGAGCCTTTGTTTTTATTGTTTCAATCTTTTACATTGATCATGCACTTGTTTGCTCTTAAATGTAAATGAATCCTACATATAGTCTCACTCTGCTCAGGATTAAGGTCAAATTACTTCTAGGTGCATCACCATAGATTATATTTCCTTTCTTGCATTGTGTTTTTGATTTAAATTCCTATCCCTTTTCCCAGTATATACTCAATTTAAAGAAGAACCAACTTCTCTAAAATCTGGAGGTTATTTCAAGATGCAAGTCCCATATCTTGAAACTTCCCATTGTTGTTGATTAGAATCAAGCACAATTTTAAATCATCAACATGACCTATTTTATTTTTGATAATTTATAGATCATGAGATGTAGTCTATCAAAAGATATACTTATGAAAAGCTAGGTTCCCAAGTAGAATGATTAAGTTTTCCCATACTTAGCCAATTTTACAGTGTGTTAGAAAGATCCAAGTGAGCATTTTTAAGGTATTATATTTTTCAAAAGTGAAGGTGTAAAGAAAATATGATAATATGGGTTTGTTTATTTTTGATCATAGATGATTTGTGCTAAATTTGAGATCATGTGCTGAAGTAAAATTTTTTTATCAATGATCAAAGTTGGCCTCTTACGCAGATTTGGACATTGTTGGCTCTATGACAAAAGTTGATGAGAAGGTTATTGTTGACCAAATTTGACTTTTAAGTCAAATTGGGACACCTATAGTTAAAAAATTATTTTTTATAGGTTTTAGTGGGAATGAAATTTGGTCATAAAGTTTATTATATGTAATTTGATGCGATTCAATGATATATTAGCCTTGGTCATCAGTTTCATTAGCCAACATGTCCTATTGAGTCATTTTAGGGGTCAAAATTGAGCATTTAATGAGTTATACTAGTTTATTTGGAAATTTGAAGGTTTAAAAAGGTTATGTCACATGACCTGTGTACTAATAAGTCTTAATCAACTATTGGTAACTAAAAGTGGAAGGTTATTCAGTTAAAGGGATAGTTTTCTTAATAAAAGAGAAGAGTTTGGCACTTATACAACCTCCTTGGGAAGTGTGCCATAAGGAAATGGTAAAGAAGTGAATATTAAGCTTCCCAATACTAAATTAAATGATTTGTTTTCTTTATAAGTGTCATTTCTTTCTCAAAATTGTTCTACTCCCTTTTCACCCTTCTTGGCAAGCATAAGTGACCTTCAAGTTTTAATCATATATGGATAGCTCAGGAAGTTTCAGGAAAAATGCTTTTGGGAAATTATTTTAAACTAATATACCTTAATTTAAGTATAATTTTTTAAAAAAATTATGGACTGATATTTATGAACCATTCCTAAGAAGTTTACCTTCTAACATTACTTCCTAATTTATGTACCCTACAAGTTTTTCCTTAGTTTGAGTAAATTCATACAATCCACTTACTGATGTTGGTTCTATAGGATTTAAAATATCTTCATTGATTTTATCCATTATTAGTTTCAATTTTAAAGTTTTTTTGAAGATCCAATCACCTCAAGTTTACAAACTAGTCCCATTATGTATTATTGGTAGTTTTTCACCATGTTCTATATTTTCATGCTTTAAAATGGCTGTAGGAGGTCATGATAGGTCCTTCACCATGTATTAAATGCATTATTTTCCCTCTCCTTAAATTTAATCCTCTAAGGCAGAATCTCCATGAGTTGCAATCATATACAACACTCACACACAAGGTAACCATTAATGAGCAGGTACAATTGTTTACGAGAAGAGTTCACATTGAAAAGAAGCTATTGAAACTTGTTTCAGGTTTAAAATAATGAATATAATGTAATTTAAGGTTTAAAAATTAATATTATAAGTTTTGAAGCTATTCACTAACATATTGTGCGCAATTCAATGACCTACCTATATAACGTTCCTAATGCACACCTACAAGGCCCTTGTTGACATCATACTGAGGTATGTGAAGAGGTTAATATGTGTTACAAATGATTAATGTTGATATATGTGCATTAGTATGTTTTAATAAATCATATAAGTTAATAGTCATGAATAGTTTCATATTACTCACATGCAACTCACTATTTGTGCAAAAAAAATCTACCTACAAGTGGCTAAATAGGGGACCATAAGGTTTGTATGGAGGTATGAAAGCATATTGACAGTTATTTAGGAATTTAGTATGATGAAGGATCCATGAAAAACTCATATAAGGTGTAAAAATGGCAAGAGGAGGTGTGAAACTAGTTTGAAACACAATTTGACTGTGTTTAAGACTGTCTACCCTAAAAAGTGAAAATAGAGATCCTAGGGGTTGTTGTATGTCTCTTATAACATGTCTCCTAATATTTATAAGGAAAATACATATGTAAATATTATAGCACATACATGGGAGAATTAATATTCCAAGTGTGGAACGAATATGATAAGTGAAAGACAATTATTTATGGTCTCAAAGTTGTTAGTAAAACATTAATTTTCTTTAGTATCATCTACAGGGTTATGATCCAAATGAGGCCTTTATCATCCAAAAGTTTCAACTAGAATTTTATACCATAATTAGAGTACTTATAAATTGTGAGGGTAACATTAATGAGTATAAATGTTAGATAAATGAATGTTATAAATTTTTTTACCTCCCCATAGACACCTACAGGTGTCTCTTCTCATAGAATGACATACCTACATCAATTTAAAATAGTACATAATATAGTATGGAGGTTTGATTATGGGGAAATCAAAAATGGTTTCATAATAATGTTTCCATCTTGTTAAATTCACTCCCAAACAACTTTTAGCATAATTTTCAAGAGGATAATGTCAACTTGCATGTTTTTCTTGAAGGAGGTCAACCCCTGTTGACTATAGGTAGCAATGGACTGAGAAGTCAAGTATAAATGTTGATATTATATAAAAATGAAAAAATTGATACAAATAGGGAAACTAGTTAATTTACACTCATAGGAGGTTATTATATGATTTATTAGTCTAAAACACACTTGAAACCTATAGTTGACTTCACTTCGAAGGCAAAAAGGGCACCTACAACTATTTCAATTGACTGAGACAAAATAGTGAGTTAAAATATAGTCCAAGGTGATGGTCTAAGATAAAAAAGTATAAATTGGATCCAATAAGTTAATATGTGGCTCAAGGGAAATATCAATATTTTCAAAGCATTATCTCATGCTTAACCCATGTAAATAAGCTATAGGTATCACTTCTCCAAATCTAAAAATGTAGTCAGATAGATAGTCAACTATAAGAGTGATGTTTTGGTAATTATATTTAATAATTATAAATAAAAATAGGTATTAAATGAATCAAAGATACTCAATGGTATTTTTATACCCTGTTCTAATGCCTAATCCATATACACACACCTTTGAGTGACCTCCAAAATAGGGATACAACTGACAGGGTGCGCTAAGGCTTGATTAAATCAATGTGTGTGAGGAGATTGTGAGAATTTGAAGTATAAGTGTAAGTAAGGGTATAATAATACAAATTATAAAAACTTAGTGACAACATGATGATGGAAATCAAACAAAGGAAGGGATCTCATAAAGCAAGCATACACAGTCCACTTTGGATTTTCCTATACGTAGTCATTTTACCTATAGCCAGTCTTAGAATTTGGAGATTTGAAAGGGTGAATGATATAAAAAAGGGATAAAAATTTAAGGAGAGATTATTTAAATTTTTTAAAATCCTTTATAAATTTATATGGTCTAAGGAAATAGGGGAAGTACCCCCTATTTTGTCTCAGACAAGGGGTACTTTCCCCATGCACAAACCCTGGTAGTCTTAAAGAAGGTGACAAAAGGATGAGTTGGGACATGTATAAACCTTTATATAATGTGTATGGAGTTTTAATCCATATATTTAAACATTTAAAAATAATCATAGAGAAAGGAAACTAGACAAGGTGCTCTAAACCTTGAAAGTTGCAGGCAAGCCTATATGGTAGTTTCATGCATAAAGACCAAGTGTGAGATCATTTCCACTTATAGACCTAATTTAGCCTTAAAATTTGTTGTGACACATCTTTGAAATCATATTATATGATTTTCATATTTTTAAATTCAAGGAATCTTAGTTAAATGATCAAAACCTTCAAAGTGTAGGTAAGCCTACTACGCAAAGATTAGGTCTAATTCCCAAAGAAGAGGTCATTCATGATTTTGGCCTTATAAATTAATTTGAACATGTTAATAAAATCACTATAGGTATTATAAAACCTAAAAATTTTAGGTGAATCCATAATAAACCATTCTTGAGCTCAAAGCCCATTCATACCTGTCGAAAAGTGAAGAAAGAGCTCGATAGGGCAAGTTTAGATGCTCATATATTTTTGGAGGATTTTCATGGGAGAAAGAGGAGCTAAAGGATGTTATGATATGTCTTGAACTATTAATTTGTTTAGTTTATATATATGTTAGATGTTAGAGTTTTATGAATGAACCCTAAGAGTGAAAACAAGCTAAACCCTGTGCAAACCCTTACCTATGACCATTTTATGGAAATGAAGATGGAGATGAATTATAATGGAATATTTTGGCTATAAAACCTATTTTAATTTGTATATTACTAAATAAATATCCCTCCCATTCTTTTTATTTATATGGACTTGTATGGATGGGGTGAGAAATAGGCTATTTTGACCATTTTTTGTGTTATGTAGGTTATAGGAGGAGTTTGAATATTAAAATAACTTTGGGAGAAATAATAATAATTTTTATAACTCCAAATTAACATTTAATACCTTATATAAACTCCTAAGTTCCTCAATAGGAGCGCTCATCTCAGCCAGTCAAAACTAGCCTATTGGACATGCTAGTGAGAAGGGTGGAAAACTTAAACTAAGCTAAATTTAAGGTGTCCTTGATGATTTTAAGGAAATTTATGGAATTTATAGGTTTAATTAAATTATTTACATGTATTTTAATGAGTAAATGATGCCAATTTTGAGGCCAAGTGTGTAGGGTGCATGAAGGAAGAGTTTTCTAAACTACAACTGATGATAGCTCCTTTCTAGGTGATTCTAGAGGACCAAGCATGAAACCAATGCATGGAGAGGAATTATTGATATCCTTAACCCTTTATAATCATTGTAAATAGTACTAATTATTTATAATTAATTAAAATAGGGATGATCATATAGGCAATTTTTTTGAGCTAGAATGAGTAGTTTTCATGCCACTTTTCATGAGGTTTATGACTTAGATTGACAATTGCACTTTTTTTCCTTGCAAGGTTAATCCCATACCATATTAAAATTCAAAAATAAATAATTTTATCAGATTTAAAAGTGTCCTTGTGACCCTTGGACTTCTCTCTTCTCCTCTCTCTCTCAAGTTCTATAAGAACTAGCCATTTTGGCCATTGTAGGGGATGTTCCACCTGATTATGGTGAAGACCTGCTCATTTGTATACCTCTTGATCAATAATAATAATTATTTTTAACTCATATATGAATATTATTAGTGTTTTCATTTGGAATGTTTTATTTTTCATAAGTGATAAATCTTGTTTCTTTAGCATGATTGTTTCATTCTATCATTTATTTGTAGTTAGAAAACTTCTTGTAGGGCATGTGAAGTATTCTAGGAGATGTCCAAGTTTGAGTGAGTTTTTTAATTCATTATTGCCCTCATATTCCTCTTGTCTAGTCCTCCTATCTATGCACATTCATCCTTAACCTCACAATGTAGCATTGATGTGAGAAGATGAATATTGGAGAAGTGTATGTTCAATATGTCCCTTAATTTCAAGTGTAACATGCATATGGATGGAAGTAATCATATATTTTGGTATATCACCTCCCTTATAGTAGTTTTTTTAAAATTATCTCTCTCCTTTTCACCCCCAAAATTTTGGTTGTATTTTTGATCCAAAGTGGTACATCAAGGGAGCTAGCCCTATCTAGAGATTCACCTCACCGGTAGGATATCCACAGCCTATAGGTGTTTTCATCATGCCACTTAGATAAGGAGATATTTGAAATATCATCAAAGGGTGAAAATCCAAGTGACAAATTTTTTTGGCATGTCTAGTGGGACTCTTTGTCCAAGAGGTTGAGAGATTTTTAGTGTTATCTCTCAACAATCAACCTTTGGAGGAATCTATTCAAGCATCAATAGTGACTCTAAAGATATATCAGCTAGTCAAGTATCCTAGGTTATCCTTTGAATATTGTTCGTAACATTATCCTTTATTTTATTTATTTAAGTGAAGTTCCATAATTGATTTTGGTGTTGAGTTTTGTTCTATAAAAGTTGGTGAGACATTTCAAGCTCGTACCATTCCCTATCAATATGAGTAAATCCTTGGTCAATATTGTCATGATCCTTACCAACCTCAATATGACCTTCATCAACTCCAATATGATCTTTGTCATCCAATTCATGAAGTATATTATTCCTATATCAAACCTTCTCAATGTCTTACTCCTAATCAATCTATTCCTTTCCAAAGTGCATCCATTTCCACCTATAAGAAAACACTTTTGGGATATGAATGGTATATGTTAGATCTTGACACACAAAGGGGATGTGGTCAAGAGATTCCTAATCATGTCATCCATAAGGTGAGAGAAGCATTAGATTTGGCCAAAATATACTGAGTACCTATTGAGAGATCCAATTGGAAAAGACTCACAAGTGAGATGCTTGAAGTGACTGGCCTAGTTTATTCCTTAGAGGATAGTCTAGGGGTTCATGAAAGGCAACTTCACCAAATATATCAAACTTAATATCCACTTCCAAAAGTTCCCTATCAACCATATTTGATCCCTACTCATTATACCAATCAAATATATCAAAGTCATTCATTTCCTTATCAGTTAAAGGAGAGAGTTGAAAGGAGAAACCTTGTTTTTAAAGCTAATCTTGATAGGGAAATTGAGTTTACTAGTATGTATATGTATAATTCCATGTTGTTAGAAAAGGAAATTTAGTGAAATCCCTAATTTGTCTCTCATATTTCATCCCCACCACCTAAAAAGGAAACTCATAATCCCAATACTCTAAGATGGAAAAAGATAGTGGAATCATGGGAAAATAAAGAGGAGAAAAGACTTGACAAAGAATGTGAAGTTGAGAAGGAGATTGATTCTATAAAAACCCCTCCCACCATTCCTCAATAATATATTTATCATCCTAACATCCTAAGCTGGAGTAAGATATTATAATCATGGGGAAAGAAAGAGGATGGATGTTTGGTTGTTAAGGAGTGCGAAGTTGAGAATAGAGTTGGTCCTTTGTAAGTCTCTCCCACCCTTCCTCATGAATTATCTTGTGTTCCATGTTAACCATAATGTATTAATAATACTCATGATGATTCATATGATCTTAAAGAAATAATTTTACAAGATAACCTAGGTAAGCAAATTGAAGAGTTAGAGGCAAAGATGAAAGGTTTAGACCCAAAAGAAGATCCTATGCTTAAAAGCACCGTATCTACCCTTCCTCTAGAGAGAACTCAAGATAAATAAGATGTGAATCAATTATTTTTCAATTTTAAGGAAGAAAATGAAGTGGTTTTAGCTCAAGGTATGTCTCCCTTCCTCAATATCTCCCAAAAGAATCCCCAACTTTGCATTCTCAATCTGATTTTGAGCCCTATGTTCCACCTCTACCAACTAGTTGCTTTTGTCCTCATCCCATCATCCTTTCCCTTGATTTACCTATGGTGTGGGAATGATAAGAAGATTAATTTTTTGAGGAAAATTTAGAAATTTTACTTTAGAAAAGTGTAACTCCTTGGTAGCCTTATTGGGCTAGGTTACCAGATTTCAAGATGCTTAGTCTTAGAATCACTAAGAAGGAGATTGAAGATCTTGTAACCATTGAAAAAAAGATCAGATCATGAAAGCTAAGGAGAAATTAAAAAATCCTCAAGAGGTCCTAAGTAATGAAGAAGAGGTCAGATCTTGGGCTGAATCTCCTTGTTTGGTTGATGATGAAGTATACACTCCTTGTGTTGAAGAAGCAATCTTGGAAGAGATCCTATTGAAATATAAAGAAGAAGATGAAGAATATTCTCTTATTTTTTCCATTCATGATGTTGTTCAAAGTGAAGATTTTGATTGGTGGTAGAGATTTGAAGACATTTTAAAAGAGTTTAAATCTCTCAAGGGGTCTACAACTCCTTTGGGGTTGTTTAGAAATGACGGTAAGAATTATGAAATTGTCAAAAACGTCATAGATGAGTAAGATGACATTGTCCAACATGTCATAGATGATCAAGAGAAAAGTCCACATTAGAAATTGGAGTTAAAAAAAAACCCATATTGGCCTCGATTTTTCAAGGAATAAGAAATCATTCCTTTTGAGACCATGCCTACAAAAAAGATGAAAGTTGATCATAAGAAAGAGAGTGGGAAGTAACATGAAGTATGTGTACAAGGTCAGGAGGAATATGTATACATTGGAAACCTATTTTAATATGATTTACTTGAGAACAAGTCAAGTAAAGTGCCAAGGAATAGGTCTGGTCCATCAAGTGTTTAATCTATAGAGTGACATGTTTGGCACCCTCATCCATCTCATGCAAAAGGAGATTCAAGAAACTTTACCTTTGATCCTTAAAAGGGAGGTATGATTTGTTGTTAGTTTTATATAATAGTTTGTTTTCTATTTACCCTAAGTGATTATGCATATGTGTGTGTCTTGTTAGTTTTCTCTCTTTGTTGTGTGTGTCCTTTACTTTGTGTGGTTGAGGTAGTCATTAATTTTTTTGTCTCGGTAAAAGGTCAAAGGTCTCCTTGTTTGTTTCAAACTCTAGATGACTCCTAAGCCTAATGGATTCATAAGACTACTAGTCTAGTTAGTATAATAGACATACTACCCTTATGAGTCACCAATTTATTAACCAAATTTGACTTTTAAGTCAAATTAGAGAACCTATAGGTAAAAAATTGGTTTTTAAGAGGTTTTATGGGGTATAAAAATTTGGTCATAAAGTGTATTATATGAAATTTTATGCCATTCAATGTTATATTAGCCGTGGTCATTAGTTTCATTAGCCAAACATGTCCTTTTGAGTAATTTTAGGAGTTAAAATTGAGCATTAATTAGTTATATGAGTTTATTCAAAATTTTTAAGGTTCTAAAAGGTGATGTCATGTGACGTGTCCTAAGCAGTCTTAATCCACTATTAGTAATTGAAAGTGGTAGATTATTCAATTAAAAGGGTAATTTTTTCTTGAGAAAGGAGAAGAGTTTGGCACTTTTATGACCTCCTTGGGAAGTGTGCCATGTGGAAATGGTCAATAAGTGCCTCTTGAGATTTCCCATGATAAATTACATGCTTGGTTTTTATTTGAAAGTGTCATTTTCTTGCTCAAAACCATTCTACCCCCCTTTTCACTCTTCTTGGCAAGTAGAAGTGACCTCCAAGTTTTTTCTTGGCATGGATAGCTCAATAAGTTTTTAGGGAAAATGATTTTTGGAGGTTAGTTTACACTTATATAAATTAATTTTTATATAATTATTTTGGAAAATGGTTCCTAAGGTATATGAACCATTCATAATAAGTTGACCTTTTAAATCTTCCTATTAATCTATATACCCTACAGGTTTTTCCTTAGTTTGAGAATTTATGTACAATACACTTGCTAATGTCAGTTATATAAGATGTTTAATTAATTACCCAATGTTATTCATGCTTAGTTTCAAGTTTTTTTTAAGATCCAATCACCTCAAGTTTTTAGACTAGTCCCATTATGTGTTATTGACAATTTTTCACCATGTTCTATATTTTCATGCTTGAAAATGGATCCAGGGGATTATGATAGGTCCTTAACCATGTATTAAATTTATTATTGGCCCCCTTCCCCCTTAAATTTCATCATATAATGAAAAATATCAATGATTTACATTCATATGCAATACACACACACACAAGGTAGCCTTTAATGAGTAGGTACATGTGTTTACAAGAAGAGTTCACATTGAAAAGAAGTGATTGAAGCTTGTTTAAAGTGTAAAATAATGGAGATAATGTATTTTAATTTTTAAAAATGAATTTGAGTAGTTTTAAAGCTATTCACTAACATATTTTGCCCAATTCTATGATATGCATGTATAACATGCCTAATGCACACCTACAGGGCCCTTTTTGACATCATACTAAGGTGTGTGAAGAGGTTAATATGTGTTACAAACTTGTAGTGTTTCTAGAGGTGAATTAGGATGTTTGAAGAAAGCATAAAAGTGAATAGTGATGAATAGTTTCATATTTCTCACATGCAACTCACTATTTGTTCACCAAAAAATCCACCTACAGGTGGCTAAATAAGGGACCATAAGGTTTATAAGGAGGGATATAAGTAGACTAACACTTATTTAAGACCTTATTATTATGAAGGATCCATGAAAAACTCATATAAGGTGTAAAAATGGCAAGAGGAGGTGTGAAACCATTTTGAAACACAATTTGACTATGTTTAGGACTATCTGCCCTAAAAAGTGAAAATAGAGATCCTAAGGGTTGTTTTAGGTCTCTTAAAACGTGTCTCATAAGAGTTATAAGGCATATAAATTGTATATATTTTATCCAATACATGGGAGAATTAATATGCCAAGTGTGGAAGGAATGTGACAAGTGAAAGACTATCCAGGGTCTCAAAGTTGTTAGTAAATCACTAATTTTCTTTAGTATTATCTATAGGGTTATTATTTAAATAAGGCTTTTGTCATCAAAATTTGTGACTTGAATTTGATACCATAATTAGAGTACTTATAAATTGTGAGGGTAAAATTCATGAGTATAAATTTCACCTAAAGAAATGTTATACAATGTTTTTCCTCCATATAGACACCTATAGGTGTCTCTTCTCATGGAAAGACATACCTACAATAGTATAAGATAGTACAAAATATAGTATGGAGGTTTGAGTATCGGGAAATAAAAAATGATTTCATAATAATGTTTCATTATTTCTCATTTGACTCCCAAATAAATTGTAGCATAATTTTCAAGAGGCTAATGTCAACTTGCAAGTTTTTCTTCAAGGAGGTCAACCCCTATTGACTATAGGTAGCAGTGGCCTGAGAAGTCAAGTATAAATGTTGATATTACATAAGGATTAAAAAAATGATAAAATAGGGAAAATATGGTTAAATTAAAATCATATGAGGTTAGTAGATTATTTATCAAGATAAAACACGCTTGAAACCTATATTTGACTTTCCTTCCAAGGCAAAAAGGGCACCTACAACAATTACAGTTGATTGAGACAAAACAATGAGTTAGATTACAATCCAAGGTAATGGTCTAATCTCAAAAAAAGTATCCAATGTATCCAATCAGGTAATAGGTGACTCAAGCAAATTATAAATAGGTTTTAATCAATATATCATGCCTAACCCATGCAAATAAGTTACAAGTGTCCGTTCTCCAAAGCTAAAAATGCATTTAGACAGATAGTCAGCTAGACGAGTGATGTTTTGGTACTTATATTGCATGATAATGAATAAAAATAGGTATTAAATGATTCAAAGAGAATCAAGGGGATTTTTATACCCT